>NMRB01001909.1:89941-101138 GCA_002633025.1 Notospermus geniculatus | reverse complement strand
TGCAAGGAAACTCACAGGAATGTAGTTGGCATTGATGTAGTCTGATAGGCCTATAGTTGAAAGTAGACTCTAGCACCAGTTAAGTGCAAGGAAACTCACAGGAATGTAGTTGGCATTGATGTAGTCTGTTCCCTCGATGTCTTCAACAGGGCTCAGCTTGACTCGTGACCAGTTGTATGGTAGGATGTTCGTGAAACGGTTCTTCACACGGTTGTATGGTAACTCAGACACAGTATAGCTCTGAGTGATTCCAACATCTTTCAGGTCCTAAAGAAGTGGGATAGAAAAACAAATTTTAAATTCGATTTGAATTTCGGAAGATGTTGCAACAGGTGGGGAGAACTGATGCAGGAAGTTAGTGTCCATAATGTTGAGGCCTACCTTGTAGTCCAGTCTAAATCTGTGACTAGTCCTTTTTGTAGGGCCTCTGCCGATTGTGGAAGGATGTTGATGAATGCCAGCACAAGAGCTCATCAAAACCCTGAGGGAGTTGAAGTGCCCCCTCCTATAACATTGCCTAGTTTTTCTGCAGTTATGAGGTAGAAATTTTCGCACAAATGAGAGACTTCTTTCAGTCGGTTGTCACTTTCAGTCAGAAATATAGCGCTTGGCATGAAGCTGCTAAATTGATCCACGGACGGTGGAAGACTCCCTTACCTCATACTCCTCGGCAAACCGGAAGTCTGTATCAGCATGCATGAACTCATGATGTCCAGGAAAATCAGTAAGACGGACAGGGCGACTTCGACTTAAAAAAATTGAAGTTTGTGCTGAAGATTATTATCAGGAAGATTATTAAGGAACGAGACTTTACAGAGGCCTTGACATGTGCATATCAAGATATTTTCTGGTGAGCATGGGGAACACAGTTTGAGAAAGAAAGGCCTTGGGATGTCACACAGCTTTCTGCAGGGCACAAAGAGGAATTTCTGAAGCAATCCAATGGCCTTGAAATGGTGTCACCAACAACATCAAGGATTAAAATATGTCATAAAAATTCTGTTGATTACAAAGACCATGTTGCAGTCCCGTAGTCCATTCAGACAATTTTTTTAAACAAATGGTACCAGTATGTAAGTGGGTATATGAAGACCTACTCAACTGGCGTTGTTTCAGGCTGGGCTTCCTCCTCATATCTCTTCTTTTTCTCTGCTTTCCTGTATTTGAGGAAGAAATAAATGGCAACTCCACTTGCAATGCCTAAAAGGACAAGGAGGCCCACGCTGACACCAACTATCATGCCTGTTTGGTCTTTGGGAGCTGAAATGAAAACATAAAAGTCAGGCCTTCATACACCTAAAGAAATCTGGTAGTACAATTTCAGAATTTCCAGAAATTTGTGCTGTATTTTTCCCTTTTGAATTTACAATGACAGCTGATGCAGAAGATGATGCCTGACTCTTCTTCACAAAGGAAGGGAGGAAGATGGCCCTGTCCTTCATTTCAGTCCAAAGTCGCTGTGAACATGGTGAAGCATGGAG
Organism: Notospermus geniculatus; assembly: GCA_002633025.1. Lineage (NCBI taxonomy): Eukaryota > Metazoa > Nemertea > Pilidiophora > Heteronemertea > Lineidae > Notospermus > Notospermus geniculatus. The sequence continues at coordinate 99,657 of NMRB01001909.1, read as the reverse complement.
GGTGTCATGAGCAAGACTACTACTACCCATGACCAGTACTGCGACCTGACCTTGTGCTCTTGTTTTGACTGGAGACTGACCACGTGGCTTTGTTGTGTTTGGTTTAAGACTATTCCCATTTCAAGTGTGGGGGTTACATGCAGTCTTTGGATCATAAACATGCTCAGGGATGTCAAAGAGATGTACCTATCACCCCTCTTTTGAAAGACCTTCGACAAAATCTTTGTCGAATCCCACCTATACAAACCACACATGCAAAACGTACAACGTACAACAGAAGTTCCAGCACGTACAAAATACGATCAAAATGTACAAGTATGAAGGCCTGAAAAGTGTCAGTACGGGAGGAAAGCTGCCAAGCCTACACTACCGGTAAATATAGAAATGTTTGATGAAGTTATCATTGTGGTAACTAAATGACACGGGACACAAATACAATTTCTGACAACACAGGGTCCCGATTTTCAGCCCAACAAAAACTAGCAACAACGCATATTTGTAAAGATGATCCAGTTTCAGTAGACTCACCAGTTGGAATCTTTTCAGAGTACGGTGCATCGTAGTATTTGTTAGGTCCTGTGTATCCACGCAATCGCAATTGGTAGTTGCTACCAGGCTTGAGAGGTCCATTACAGTATTCTCCAGATTTTGTATTCTTACACGACTGTAGCCCGATTGTGACCACAATAGTGTCACTCGATATACTTCGTTTCTTACGGCTTGTTGCTGGGGATCCATCGCAATTCTTTGTTGTGTCAAATATGTCGCACTTCTTTATGGCCATATAAGGTGGCCAGGTATCAGAGTCCTCAACCTGATTTGAGAAGAGAAGAAAACATGAAATAATTGAAATGTGACACTGACTCAACCGCGACACTCAAGATTATTTCAGGTGCAGTTGAAGGCTGTTTCCAGCCCTTATCTGTGCATCAACACAAGCACTGACACAGTCAGATCTGGAAGAGCCTTGCATTCACAAATCAATGAACAGTCCTTTTAAACTTGTGAAATCGTTACGATGCCCTCGGTCTGCTGCGGCAAGGAATCATCACACTGGTGATTCAAACACAAAATTATTTTATTCGTACGCGAAGTCATTGACGCATAACTAATGGTGCTTCTCGCATTCGCAGTTCATCTGGTAAATGGAAGGGGTGAGGGGTGATTACATAATAAGCTGTCACCCCTTCTATTTGCCTAAACAACTGCAATAATAGTCAACATGATTAGTTATGCTCGGGTAAAAATCGCGTACGAAAAAAAGATTTTACGTTTGAATCACCAGCATGATCATGCGTTTCTCCTGCACTGCCTCAAGACTGGGGAGGTCATTTCAAGGCAAGCACAGTATCTAGACCTTCAGGAATAGCCTCAAAACCAACTCTTTTGTCACTACACATAGCGTCTTTGATCCCTCTGATATGTGACCCGTTCCAGCAAAAGCCGACGTTTGTTGCAACAATAATCACTGTTTTCCATCACTACTGAAAACCCACTGAGTGTTCATTTCAGCTATTATGTTATTAAACCGTTCACCCTTTCCACTATTGAGACAAGCATCTGCTTTTGCTGGAGCAGGTCACATAAAGGATATAAGCACTTAATCTCTTTCGTTAAAATTTTCATTTTCATCTTGTCCAACTGCTATCTCCATCAAGAACACACTGAAAACAAACTTCTGATGCAGACAGATAAATACAAATAGAAATGTAACAAACACAACCCAAAAACAAACATTCACATCCGAGGGTCAGCATTTATACAGAAAATGTTACCAAAACAATAGAACACAAACCTTGTTCCAAGGTAGAATGGCATCATCTTTCGGAGAAGGACCTGAAAGCACAGCATCTTTCAGGCTCTGTGCAACAATGATGCTGTAATACAAGATGGGTCCATTGCTTTCGTTGAATGACTTCTTGAACGTCGCAAATATCTTCGTCTCACTTTTTGTTCCATTACTTTCTGGAGCTATTGCATCATCGAGCAATGTTGGGGCTGAAATAGCAGAAGAACAATGAAAATTAAAATGACTCTCCATCAGAATCTGGCAATAAAATTTATGCCAACAGCAAAAATAATTTATAGGTGGACAATTGTCTGGTTTAGGATGAAATCCACCATTATTTTTTCTTAACTGGCATAGTTTGCATCAAACTGGGTTAAACTAGCCAAATTATTGCTAATTTCACTGAAATTACGGGTAACTAACTTCACTGAAAATTACGATGTTCTGCCTGCAACGACAGGAATACTTTTTGTGCACCTTGACATATGGATGAGAAAATAATGAATATTTTACCGTCTATGGGCATCGTAATTGCTGTGAAAGCATTCTTGCCAGCACCTGGGTAACTTGTCATACCGTATATCTGTAAGAATTTTAAAAAGCAATAGATTTTTACAGCACCAAGTATATACACATCAAATATTATGAACCCTTTCAGTGCTAAAGCCAATTTTGTCAACAATGAACAGCGCAGTGATCCCATCAGAGTCTTGACAGAAAACTGGCCAGATCTGGTGTGTCAACCTGATTAGGCCCCATACTCACAGTGAAGACATAGGAGTATCCACCACGCAGGCCATGAAGAGTTTTAGTATAAGAACGAGTCGTAGGATCAACATTGAATGTTGCAGTATCATTGTGGGCCGGTTTACCCAAAGCCTGAAACATAATTGAAAGCTCACTCATATTCTTATTGACCTAATCTGGGTTATTCTCCACAAATACACATTTTAATTGATTCTGAACCCATTGCCCAACTTTCTGACATCGTTGCATCTTATCCTATCAATTTGTCAGCTACGGATGAAAAGGACTACCGGTAGCTGCTGTAGGGCTGTGGAAGTAACCCAATGGAAAGCTCAGTGTGTTTCAGCACTGTGAGGGGGTTTCCCATTCCAAGCAAGGGTTGTTCTTCACGAGTATAGATTGACCGAAACTTGGTACTTTGGAAATACATACTCCATACATTCAAGCACAAAACCTTCAAATCTCCCATCAGATGTAAGAAAAGCTCCAACTCTACCAAAGAAACTCACCGGATTTTTTTTGTAAGTCCCTGTGTATTTAACAACATACTTTGAAACCTCACCATTTGGATCGACAGGTGTTGACCATTTCAATTCAACAGTTGTGGCTGATGTTGAGGTGGCTGTAAATCTATCTGGAGCACTAGGTCCTAGAGCCAAAGAGAGAAATCATGAAAGGCGTTAAAGGGAGCTGCCATGAGTAGGTTAGCTCTCTCATTAGCAGGCCATTTTTGATCCCTGCTGTTGTGGTTAGACTCTGCATTAGTCTCTCTGCCTCAATTGGCTCATTCCACCCAAGTGTCAAAGGGGTACCTAGCTGGCAGAGATGCACAAATCTCTATGAAATGAGCATTGTGACCCTTCAGTTAAACCAAGTAAAAATGGCAAAGGTTTTTAAAGACTTGTAGGAGAATATAATTCTAACATTTAAGCAGCACAGATTTGAAAGACCGACTTATTTCGTTTTTATCGTTCGATGGCATTTCCAAAAAAACTTACGTCCTTGAAGCGTTTTGCTTGTCACTATTTTTGTCTGACTTTTCTTGCCATTGCTTATGGCTTGTAAAGTGAAGTTATAATTTTCATGTGATTCCAGTTTATCGTACGTCACAACCCAAGTGCCCTTGGAGTCGAAAACTCCATTCTTGTCGAGTTTACAGCCATTGTTACTACCAGTTGAAGGACCTGCACAAGTAACAGTTACGGTTGATACCAGGCCAAGTGGTTTATGCACTGTCATTGTGATGCTGTCAGGAGTAGGAGTGACTGGTTCCACACGAGTTATGGATGCAGGTACTGTAAAGAAAGGATTAGACTGGTGAACATTCCCAAGATACCATAATAATAAACTGTCATTTCTATACTCCAAAATCCAAATCTTGTCATGATGCGGTTTAACAAAGATTAGGTCAAACTGTACAAGAAAGTGAGATATCAGCAGTGAAATGTTACCCAGCAATACCCACCAGAATCAAGATGAAAGTTGATTGGATCACTTTCTACCCCATTACTGACGCAATATGCCTTCAGAGTATAACGATGTCCTGGATCTACAGTTGTATACACCAGATTTCTTGGTTCTTGATTCTTTGTTCGAGTCACTTTAGCTGGTGAAGGTCCATTAGAGATGACAAACTTATAGTCCGTGAAGACTAATGAACTTTTGGAGTAGCTCGCCTTGAGTTTATTTGTCTCATCTGAAAGATCAGTCACCTTCACATCGCAATTGGGCTCTGAAAGAGTGATAACATAATTATATAACAACATGTATCGTATGTCCTAAAACCTACTCAATATGCAAGGCAAGACAAGAGGATCCAGGCCAAAATACCTGCTGAGCATTTTCTATGTCACTATGAAATGAGCCATTCCAGTACTCAGCCACAGGAGATATAATCATTTTTCATCTTTTTTACTTCTTTTTCTTTGTTAAGACATGTTTTGTATCACCCCGACATCCCACCATGCCACTCATAAAGTCGATATCTATCTTGGATAAGATTGCCAAAACCTTATTTCAACTTACTGACTGTGCCGGTGGTGTCAGCACTGGTGTCACTCAATTTATTTTCCTTGGTTTTGGTGAAGACCTTTATGATATATTTGACTCCTGCCTCCAGACTTGGTATAGTTTTCTTCAACTCTGAGGTAGTAACATCCATCTCCTTGAAATCAGTGGTACCTTCCTTTGCGTATTTGACAACATACTTGATGAAATAAGACGTAGTTGATGGCACAGTAGTCCATGTCACCTCAATACTTGTAGTAGTCGCAGCTGCTTTGGTGACAGAAGCAGAAGAAGGTGGAAGAGGGGCTGAAACATATACAATAGTAATTACCAATAAGTTCTTATCAAATGGCTTTTTTATCCATAACTTGAGAATCTAATATTTTTCTCAGAAATTCGTCAATTACAGCTCAACAGCATCTCTAAACTTCCGCTACATAGAAGTATACGGCATACGAAAACGGCGGTTAACAAAGGCTTCCCGAGGATTCACAACCGTGGAGCCACTGTATATAAAAGAAGCCTAAGCGCCCCCTGTAACACAAAATTGACAGCACCAATGCCCAACTGGTGGTTGAGATGTCCCCTATTGGCAGAATAAGATACCAAAAGGAGAATGTAAAGCAACTTGAGTTGAATTGCAAAAATGTGAGAAATTCTTTTTGAATTCCTCTGTGTAAAAATTAAAGAAATTATCCAAAACTCAGTCAGTATCTCAGCAACTAATGTAAGGGGCTTCTACATACCTGTCACCAGAGACCCTTTAGCAACATCACTCGTCTGATCACTGCTGATCGCATACACTTCAACCTCATACTTCTCTCCTGGTTTGATTCCAATCTCAGCCTTTAACTTAGGGTAATCCACAGAGGTTTCACTCCAAGTTGAACTCGGATTCACAAAGACTGGTCGATATCTGACTGTGTATTTTGATTGGGTACTTCCAACACCAGCGGTCCATGGGACAGTCATCTTTGCGCCACTGGATATTATCTTACCAATAGTCACTGGTAATGGCTCTACAAGAGAATTAATATGATGTATTACCATAATAAAAGCACTTAGTAAATGAATCAGCGATAAGAGTGATCATTTAGATTGATAACATTGAATACGGTAAATGAGCATTGATTATAAACAGTGCTATAAAGTATTAAAAGTATTAAAATTTGGTTAAGGCGTGCTGCCCCTGAGTGCTGGTGATTGATGCCTTATGCGAGGGTCCATGGGTTCGAGTCCAGTAGGAAGCTATGTCTTTCACCTTCGAAACCCGTTTTTCAGATGAGAATATTACCATTACCGTAAGTTAAGTATGGAGGAACCTCCATTAAAGGACAGTTCTGCCAGTAGGACACCTCTCTAATGGCACCAACGCCCCCCCCCCCCAAAGTTGCTAATGTCTACTCATTTTGACCCCTGTATAAATCAGGACACTTCATTATTCAGGACAGCATCTAGTCCCGAACGTGTCCTTGATAGAAAGGTTTTACTCTAGTACATTAGCTGATATTCACAGACTAGTAAATGCTTTTACTTCAAAGTTTGTGTACATTTACTGGTCTTCATTTATAGTTTTACAATAAAATTAATTCTGACGATGGAAGGGGCTTTTTTCAAATTCAATCAGGTATCAGTACTCTCACATGAAATGCAGGATTTGCCAAATTACCAAAACCACCAGGATAACACAGGGATTACAGACCAAGTGGGTTTCATGCAAATGGTAGTGAATTCAATTGGTGACGTGCACACTTGAGAAAAATATAGGAGATGAAAAGAACTATCAAAAACAGGCAATGATCGAAAGTTTCATACTTGTCCTAAAATCTTTTGAAGCCGAAGCACTAGACTGGTTCCCCGAGACTGCAACAATTGTCACAGTATACAGGGCACCAGGCAACAGGTTAGTCACACTACAAAACGGCACATCTCCGCTATTTACAGAACTTGGGGTCACTACAGGCATGACAGGTCCAGATGCGGAGACTTCGATTAGATATTTCTCAAACGTCCCGTTAATCTTTGTCCATGTGACATTAGCAGCATCAGTCGCATCACTGTCAATTATGATGGAATCAGGATCCACGCCTTTAGGAACTGATAGATAATAAAAGCAAAGAAAGTAAGCAACATACAGCGAAGCAGAAAAGTACAATTAAACAAAACTACCAAATCTAGAATCACTGATTTTCTTCGACAATACAGGGATAGGACTTCTCTTTGACAATAGGGCAAAATTTCTGGACAATGACACATTTCTTCATCAATACAAGGTTTTTCATTCAACAACACGGGGGTTTTCTTCAATCAACAATGAAGGGGTTTTCTTCAACAATACAGAGGTTTTCTACCAAATGGAGGGGTTTTCATTAACAATACAGGGTTTTCTTCAACGATGGAGGGGTTTTCCTCAATAATACATGGCTTTTCTTTGAAAACTGCACTTTTCTTGTGCAAGAGATTGCCTTCCCAGTAATAACACAAACGCTAATGCTGTAAATTTTTGTTTTCAACTTGAGTTCAGAAACAGCACTCATTATGCTGGTTTTATGAGGATGTCCTCTTGCCCCCGACAATATCAGTAACAGGGAAGATCGACATGACTTGATTCAACATTCATTTGATGAACACGGATGTGCAATTAAAAAACATGTAGGCCTACAAGGAAGTTATTTACCATGTACTGTAAAATGATTTGACGTTCTCATAAAACTTGCGAGCATTTTTGAATAATTTACTGAAGTGTTCATGTCAACCTACTTGTCCTGAATTTCACATCAGATGCCTCGCTTTCCATATCCCCAACAATGGTTATGATGGTAACCGTATATTCAACACCCGGTGACAGGTCAGCTATTTGGGCAGAGGGAGATGTCTCATTGCTATCTATAACCAATGGTGTAACTTTTGGCCCGGGGGGTACGATGGACACATTGTAATTTTCAAACTCCCCAGTACTGACTTGGTGCCAGGTGATAACTGCCGAAACTCCAGTGACATTCTTGACTTGAATAGATGACTTCAAAACTGGATGAGGTTCTACAGAAACAAAAGCAAGCACTATGAGCTGACCTCCTCAAATGCGAGTTTTGATCATCGCATACTTTGTTGCAGATGTCAAACTACTGCAGTTAAACTATGACTAAACAGGGGTGCACTTTCCACAAGTGTCAATTTCCGACATTTTTTTTCATTTTCAAATGCAAAACCATCATCTCATCATCAGTGTCTTGTTGTAAAGAGATGGACCAGCATGAGTGCCGACAATACACTAGCTTTAATCTCACATTTGTGGAGGTACATGAAAACAGTTATGAAATGCAGAATGAAAGACTACAAACTGAAGCAAAACTATAACAGAATAGCTGGTAATATTTACAGTGCATAGGAGTACTGATACATCTTAGGTATGGTCCGAATCAAAATAAAGGGAATTCATTTTTATGACATTCTCATAAAACTTGCGAGCATTTTTGAATAATTTACTGAAGTGTTCATGTCAACCTACTTGTCCTGAATTTCACATCAGATGCCTCGCTTTCCATATCCCCAACAATGGTTATGATGGTAACCGTGTATTCAACACCCGGAGACAGGTCAGCTATTTGGGCAGAGGGAGATGTCTCATTGCTATCTATAACCAATGGTGTAACTTTTGGCCCGGGGGCTACGATGGACACATTGTAATTTTCAAACTCCCCAGTAATGACTCGGTCCCAAGTGATAACTGCTGAAACTCCCGTGACATTCTTAACTTGAATAGATGACTTCAAAACTGGATGAGGTTCTACAGGAACAAAAGCAAGCACTATGAGCTGACCTCCTCAAATGCGAGTTTTGATCATCGCATACTTTGTTGCAGATGTTAAACTACTGCAGTTAAGCTAGTTAAACTATGACTAAACAGGGGTGCACTTTCCACAAGTGTCAATTTCATATTTTTTTTTCATTTTCAAATGCAAAACCATCATCTCATCAGGCCTTATTGTTAAGAGACGGACCAGCATGAGTGCCAGCAATACATTAGCTTATCTCACATTTGTGGAGGTACATGAAAACAGTTATGAAATGAGGAATGAAAGATTATAGACTGAAGCAAAACTAGAACAGAATACATGTAGTTGGTAATAATTACAGTGCATTAGGAGTAAATTACTACTGATAGACCTTATGCTGTATGATGTAGATCTGGGGCCTGTTTCATAAAGTGACTTTAAGCTAATGGTACCATTAACTCAATGCATTTTCCACTTGGTTAAAGGTATCATTAGCTTAAAGTCACTTTATGAAACAGGCCCATGGTCTAAAAGGGAATTTATTTCCAAGGTGACACTTTTGTCGAAGACATCAGTAAAACCAGTTTGACATACTTGTCCAGAATATCTTCTGCTCTTCATTTGTTGCACTGCCAGCCACAGACTGAATGGTCAAAGTGTATTTGACGCCCGGTTTCAACGAACTCAGAGCAGTCTCAGGATTTTTTACTGTCGCACTAACAGTTGCCGGGTCGATCTTCGTGCCCGATGGGTTGGCACTAATCTTGTAGTTATCAACCTGTCCAGAAGCCACTTTAGACCAGGTTACTTTAGCAGTTGTCGTGGTGCGAGTTTGAATCACGATATTCGTGACTTTTAGGGGCTCTGTTTTGAGAAGCAAAAGAACAAAGGACTAAGCAAAAAAGGGCAAATACAGAAATACTGCAACACAAACAAATCGCTTAGATCAGAAATTTAGGTGCTTGGCCTAGAATTAAGAGCTTGGAGAGTGACAAGTGTGTTTTAAGAGTAGGTACAGCATTGGGTGGTGGAAAGAAATCATTGGCTATGCTGTAAAGTGTAGCCTTCATTGTTCTCAACGTGAAGTGTTTGCCACTTTTGAAATGAAACATGGAACAAAATGGGCAATCGTTCAGAGATATTCCAGAAAATAATCTCATTCTGAAATTGACTCATTTCCCAGTAGTTCTTTTACACTTCAATTTTAGGACAGATTCATCTATCATATGTATTGATCACAATCAGTATGGTATCAGGGCAATTCCCCCCCCCCCCTTAAAACAACTGCCCCCGACAATTGCCCCCTTAGGACAACTGCCCTCTTAGGACAAAAATCCCCTGGACAATTGCCCCCGTAGGACAACTGCCCCCAGACAATTCCCCCTAGGACAATTGCC
>NMRB01001909.1:61607-89935 GCA_002633025.1 Notospermus geniculatus | reverse complement strand
GGGGGGGGGGGGGGGATTGTCCTATGGGGCAATTGTCGGGGGGCAGTTGTCTGGGGGGCAATTGTCCTAGAATTAGTATATGTCACTCTCACAGACTCCCAATGTCTTCCACACTTTCAAACTGGAGACCTCTCTGAGGAACAGATTGAGAGGATAATTCAGCATGCGTGCGCTCCTTCAAATCCAATGTAGATCGAAATTAACCTGAGACTGGGTATAAGAATAAATATAGTGAACCACGTGTCAACGTACTTGTGTAGAATTTCTGGATGAAAGAGTCACTCTTGGCAGCTCCGGAATATGTAACAACAGTTATGGTATACATAACGCCAGCTACTAATTCTGTCAACTGGACAGAGGGATTGTTTACATCGGTCACATTTTCTGGGTTGACCTTTCCAGGTTTGTCTATAGAGACTGAGAAGGAGGTCACGAGTCCGTCTGTGATCTTGGGCCAGGACACAATGGCAGATTTGGTAGTTACGGATTTAATTTGCACAGATGTTACAGACAATGGCTCTGTGTAAGAAAGAAGCATGTAGATGATAGTAAAGAGTATGTAAAGGCAATACATGAACAGTTTGATTATCATCAAAGTATCTGGATATGAAAAGAAATTTCCCTCCCAGTGCTCACGAATGGGAAAGTGTCATTTCATAACCCACAAATAAAACAAAAAGAAGTTAGAATGAGGCGGGTGACCCCTTGAACAGAGAAGCAATAAGCAACACTGCTGCACAACAAAAAGAAGCTATCATTCACAACTGGTGGAAGATATCGTATACATACATGTATAGTGTATGGAGTATGGAGTCAAGTATGTACGACAGGGGTAACAGCTTTGCCCTTGCCTCGTAAGCCTGATCATCAGGATGCAAAATCATTCACAAGTGCATTACAGTCAACACATTGTAAGAGAATTGGAAATGGAGTGTAGGAGGTTCTTCTTAGGTTTGGTTGAGTGTTCGTTTATTAGGAGATTTCTTGCTGGGAATCTTAATTATCTCTTAGATATCTTCCACATCCGGTGTTATATACTGTTAAAAAAATCCGTGCATGAGCATTATGCTCTGAATATTCCAACTTCTCTTACAACATTGTAGAATCTCTTATTTTGTCATGGATTATATTTCAGGTTTTTGCCATATTGTGCCTGCAACAGTCACAATTTGTTTTTTCACAGGATGGTCACCAAGGGATCCCTCACTCAAAATATGAAACAAATGCTGTCTACCTGTTAGAAACCACTGATGCTTTGGAGTGAATATTTAAAAGTCTATCTATTCAAAGCTAATTTCTATTACATTAAGTGCAATTTTGAAATTAATTAAGCAGTGAAATTATAAAAGAAACCGAGGCCTATCATGTGGATCAGTGTTTCACTTACTTGTGATGAATTCTGCAGTTGCCGAATCACCGTCCACTGTACCAGAAACTGTTGTTACGGTAACAGTATACTTCACACCCGGAGTTAAATTTGTGAACTCGGTCTTCGGTGGATCTGTTGTGCCAGGAACTACGGCAGGTGTGATGGCAGGGCCAGAAGGTTTGATGGTAACCCTATACTCTTTCAGCACCCCAGATACCTTGGTCCATGTAGCTGTTGCAGTCTTGGTTCCGATGGGATTGAATTTGATAGAGGCCTTTTGGACAGGTTGTGGTTCTGGAGACAATACACAGGGAAGCATGCAGATAAAGGTACATGTATGCCTTAACGTGGGGTACATGTAGCCAAACAGTCAGACTCATTCAGCACCATGCTCACACAGATACATGTAATGTTGTATCTTTGATGTTTCTCCAGATAGTCATCATTCACAAGAAACTCCTGGAAAGATTGCTGCTAATGACGAAAAGTATTTGAAATTTTGACACGAAGTTGTTAACGTGACTTTAGAACTGACTGAGTGAGAGATTCCATCGCCAGCGACTGTCTCAGGATCTGCTGTCAGACTATTACATTAATACAATCAATCAGCACATAAAACTGGCTGCAGCGCTTTCCAATTTTGGACACTCCGTGACAGCAAGAATATATACATGTAAGTACATTTGTACTTATTATAAGTAAATGTACTTATAAGTTATATATTATGGTACTTATATATTCTTGGTGACAAAGGCATGAAATTGCCTAATTATAAAGCTGATGCTGAATGAGGCAAAATGTCAATGACATGGGGATTAGAACGAAAAGAAAGGAGAGAGACAGGTGTTGACATTTCATGGAACTGAGGGTGCAGTCTATGAAGATGTGACATCATCTGCAGAGATTCACAGCAGAGATTCACCAATCAATAAACTTTCTTGAAATATCATTATATGACACCCAGTACTTTGAATTTTTTGCTTTCAATTCATCTTCAACTGAACACTCCCAATCCCATGACCCAAACACCATAGGAGTACACCTTTTAAGTCATTAAATGTGAAGCACACACACCAAAGAAAACCCTTCTTCATGCAATCTTGGGTAAGACACACTGATAGCTGATGTCAACTTACTGACTGTGCCGGTTGTGTCAGCACTGTCACTCAATTTATTTTCCTTGGTTTTGGTGAAGACATTTATCGTATATTTGACTCCTGCCTCCAGACCTGGTATCGTTTTCTTCAACTCTGTAGGAGTAGCATTGATCTCCTTGAAAGCAGTGCTACCTTCCTTTGCATATTTGACAATATAATTGATGAAATAAGATACAGTTGATGGCGCGGTCCAAGTTACTTCAATAGTTGTGGTAGTTGTAGCTGCTTTGTTGACAGAGGCAGAAGCAGGTGGAAAAGGGGCTGAAACATAAACAATAGTGATCATCAATGAGCTCTAATCAAGCAGCAATTTTCTCAAACAATGATTTGAGTCATTCTCAGAAATTCAACAATGATTGCTCAACAGCATCTCCGAGGGCTACCCCCACCTGTTGTCATTGCATCTACATCAACAAAACTGTCAGCACCACCCATGAGGATACAGTTCATTTTTCACTTCTCTGCAAGTGTTGTCACAGATTCAAGAAGGACGATGTGATATGAAATGAGATCACTGACTTTTATTTAACAGCTGGAATAATTTTAAGTTGCTCTCTCTCTCTTTGCAAAAGTTAGAGGATTCTTCCACAACGTGGCATCCCAACATGCATATGTAGAATGAGATCAACATACCTGTCACAAGAGATCCTGAAGTAGCATCACTTGTCTGGTCACCACTAATCGCATACACTTGAACCTCATATTTCTCTCCCGGTTTGATTCCTATCTCAGCCTTTACTGTAGGGTGATTCACAGTGACTTCACTCCAAGTTGAGCTAGACTTCTCAAAGACTGCTCGAGACTTGACTTTGTATTTTGACTGGGTACTTCCAGCACCAGCGGTCCATGTGACAGTCATCTTCACGCCACTGAGAGTTAAAGTAACTCCAGTCACCGGTTTTGGCTCTACAAGAGAATGAGTAACGTGAAAAGTACTCAGCAAATGAATTAGCAATATCAGTGAATCAGTAATTTGGATATCAGTACGCAATTTGAATAAGTAACGGTAATTTGGATATCAGTAATTTGAATAAGTAACGGTAATTTGGATATCAGTAATTTGAATAAGTAACGTGAAAAGTACTCAGCAAATGAATTAGCAATATCAGTGATCAGTAATTTGGATATCAGTAATTTGGACAACTAACAATTCACTCTGACTAATACATATGGATTTACAATTGACAATTTAACTAACTAACTTACGGGTACAGTGCTATACAAGCATTAATACATGTAATTCACAGATGAGAATATTAGCATTAAAATATAGAAGATCCTCCCATAACCGACACCACTGCCAGAAGGACCCTCTCTTTCTATCATCTTCTTTTAGGCTCGTAATATTTTTGAACTTACAATAACACCATCTTAAGAGATCCCACCCCCAGTTGCCTTCACTGTATCTACTTTCAGACTGTATGTACTATATAAGCTTATCGAAACTGGCTCCCGCTTGTTAAAATTTTGACACTCCACAACAGTGGCATGAAATTACAGAATTAAGAAGCTGATGCTATGAGGCAAAATGTCAATAACAAGGGTTAACAACAGAGAGAGCCTCATAGTGACATTTCCTGAAACTGAGGGTGCAGTCCAAGAAAATGTGACCAGTGGGAAATCACAGCTTCACTTCACTAATTGATAACCATTTTTGCAGGAGCATTTGTGACACCAACTTCTAGGCCTAATTGACTGTTTTGATTTCATCTTCCACTGAACAATTCATCCACTGAACACCCCCAATCCATGATCTAACCACCACAAGAGTACACATTTTAAGTCAACAAATGTGATGCACAAACATACATGTTGAAGAAAACCCTTATTTATTCAAGCAATCTTTGTACCTGATAGCTGAATATCAACTTACTGACTGTGCCAGTTGTGTCAGCACTGTCACTCAGTTTATTCTCCTTGGTTTTGGCGTAGACCTTTATCGTATATTTGACGCCTGCCTTCAGATTTGGTACATTTTTCTTCGACTCGGTGGGAGTAGCATCAATCTCATTGAAGTCAGTCTTACTTTCCTCTGCATATTTGATGACATACTTGACAAAAAAAGATGCAGGTGATGGAGCGGTCCATGTCACTTCAATACCTGTTGTAGTTGCAGCTGCTTTGTTGACAGACGCAGAATTAGGGGGAGAAGGGGCTGAAAAATAAACAGTAGTGATTATCAATGAACTCTAATCAAGCAGCAATTTTCCCAATGATTTGAGTCATTCGCAGAAGTTCAACAATGGTTGCCCAACAGCATCTCCGAGGGTCCCCCGCCTGTTGTCCTTGCATCCACATCAACAAAATTGTCAGCACCACCATAGAGGATGCTGTTCATTGTTCACTTCCTGTGCAAGTGTTGTCACAGATTCAAGAAGGATGATGTGATATGAAATGAGATCACTGTTGTTTTAACGGCTGAAATACTTTTAAGTTCTTCTCTCTCTTTGCAAAAGAGAGGAATCGTCCTTGACTCAGTATCTCAACATGCACATTTACATAGATGAGAGTGCCATTTCAAAAAATTCCCGGAAATTAGTCATGACCCCAGAAGTCAAAGTCCCAAATCTGCCATTCGATCCAATGTCTTGGAACAGGCCATGATATGCGATGACAATCACGATATTCACTGGTGAATTTGGGCCTTCTGACCACCCGCCGCCATCTTGGCACCATCCCTGTCATCAAATCCTTGCGGTAGATCATGGAACCAGTCTAGGATTGTTGGTGGTTGAATGTAAAACCAGGACCCGAACAGCACAGGTGCCGGAACGAAGCAAATCGAAAAATCCAGATTTTTTTGGCAGCGCCCGCTCCCGGAAATCCGGGAATTCCCGGAAAACTCTCATCTATGCACGTAGAATGAGATCAACATACCTGTCACCAGAGACCCTGTAGCAACATCGCTCGTCTGGGTACCACTGATCGCATACAATTCAACCTCATACTTCTCTCCAGGTTTGAAATCAATCTGAGTTGTCAACTTAGACACAGTGACTTCATTCCAAGTTGAGCTAGGATTCTCAAAGACTGCTCGAGACTTGACTTTGTATTGTGACTGGGTACTTCCAGCAGCAGCGATCCATGTGACAGATATCTTCACGCCACTGACTGTTAAAGTAATTCCAGTCACCGGTTTTGGCTCTACAAGAGAATTAATATTAAAAGCACTCATCAAACAAATTATCAGTATGAGGGACCATTTGGATTGATTTGGACACATGACTATTCAGCCACTACGACTACATACATGTACTGACTTAACTACCGGTAACACTCTGCTAAGAAAGCATTTACCAGTACCATATAATTCTCACATGAGAATACTCCCATCCCTTTAAAAAATATAGAGGAGCCTCCCTTAATGGACGCCTCTGCCAGAAGCACCCATCTTCATTTTAGGCACCTGAAAATTTTTAGAGTCCTAAAATTTATGGACTTGCATTGTATCATCTTGGCAGAGTCCATCCCCAGTGGAAAAGAAACTGGCTCCAGTGCTTTCCAATTTGGAAACTCCACATAATTTATTAGGAAGCTGATGCTGAATAAGGCAAAATGTCGACAATGAAAGATAAGAAACGAGATAGCCTGATAGTGACATTTCCTGAAACTGGGTACAGTCTAAGATGTGACCAGTGGGAAATCAGGCAGAGCTTCACTAATTGATAACCATTTATGACGACAATACTAGGCCTACGTAACTGACTGTTGCTTTCAATTCATCTCCCACTGAACACCCTCAATCCATGATCCAACCACCATAGGAGTACCTACACCTTTTAAGTCAACAAATATGATGCACAAACATAGAAGAAAACCCTTATTCATGCAATCTTGGGTAAGACACACTGATAGCTGATGTCAACTTACTGACTGTGCCGGTTGTGTCAGCGCTGCTGCCACTCAATTTATTTTCCTTGGTTTTGGTGAAGACCTTTATCGAATATTTGACTCCTGCCTCCAGACTTGGTATAGTTTTCTTCTTCTCTGAGGTACTAGCATCAATTTCAATCTCCTGGAAAGGAGTGCTGCCTTCCTTGGCATATTTGATGACATACTTGATGAAATAAGATGCAGTTGATGGAGCAGTCCATGTTACTTCAATACTTGTTGTAGTTGCTTTGTTGACAGACGCAGAATTAGGGCGAGAAGGGGCTGAAACATAAGCAATAGTAATCATCAGTGAGCTCTAATCAAGCAGCTTTTTGGAACGGTAGGCGTCATATTGTTCCTCCTCAGAAATTCAACAATGGTTGCTCAACAGCATCACAAAGGGCTCCCCTGTTGTCATTGCATCAACATCAACAAAATTGTCAGCACCACCATGGAGGATGCTGTTCATTGTTCATTTCTTGTGCAAGTGTTGTCACAGATTCGAGAAGGATGATGTGATATGAAATGAGATCACCGTTTTTTTAACGGCCGAAATACTTTTAAGTTGCTCTCTCTTTGCAAAAGTTAGAGGAATCTTCCACGACTCAGTATCTCAACATGCACATGTAGAATGAGATCCACATACCTGTCACCAGAGACCCTGTAGCAACATCACTCGTCTGGTCACCGCTGATTGCATACACTTCAACCTCATACTTCTCTCCTGGTTTGAAATCAATCTCAGCCTTCAAGGTAGGGTGCTTCACAGCGACTTCACTCCAAGTTGAGCTAGGATTCACAAAGACTGCTCGAGACTTGACTTTGTATTGTGACTGGGTACTTCCAACACCAGCGATCCATGTGACAGATATCTTCACACCAGTGGGTGTTAAAGTAATTCCAGTCACCGGTAGAGGCTCTACAAGAGAACAAGTTCCCATGAAAGCACTTAACAAGCAAAGAAATCGCGACAGCAACAAAATCAAGATCTGAGTTCTGAACACTGAATTACAACTCAGGGATAGGAGGTGACCACACACTTGTGAAATCACTCAAATGTACAAAATCCTTGGGCTGTTAACAGGGATAGCAAATTGTGCATGTAAGATTAAGAATCCGCTGAACTCTGAAGAGAAATTAACTCTCATTCATTCATTTCCCCAACATGAGGTGCTGCTCCACGTGAGAGTTTTCTCATGCAAGTTGGCTCTCAATGGGCAACTCAACCAAACAAAATCAGGAACCGGCAGAACTAAAAATTCAGATGGCAGCACCAAGTACAAAAGGTCCCATATACCGGTACAATGCATTCTCAATTAAAAAATAAATTTTGTTGATTTTCTTCATAGAACTCATCAAAATAGAATCAAGGACCTGGGCAGGGTTGCACAAAACTCAGGTTAGCGCTAACATGATGTTAGCGCTAACATCATGTTAAATGACGTAAAATGACAATGGATTTTGACGTCATCTAACATAAAAGTTAGCGCTAACACCATGTTAGCGCTAACATGAGTTTTGTGCAACCGGCCCCTGCTAAATAACATTTCTGGTGCTATTTTCCCGTGCAGAGTAATTCAGGGATGAAATATTCAATAATCATTGACTTGGCAAAAGGATTTCTCATTGGAACCATGGTCCACTTGCCTGCAGGGCCCCCTATTGGCAGGGCTTGTTATGCAGGTTCCTCATTAATAGATAATCGTTTGTGCCATTGGTGTCAGCGTAATCCGTAAGAAAGAAACAATGGTGAATTGCCCATTGGGTACCCAAATCACACGAGAAAACTATCATGTGGAGGAGTGCCTTTTAGTCCTTAAAAGTATACACAACCAAGAACACTTACTGGCATTAAAAGTGACAGTTTTAGGACTGCCTTCTGCAGTTCCTGTTTTAGTCCTCACAGTGACTGTGTACTCTTTACCAGCAGTTAATCCAGTAATGTCACTGACAGGACTTGGAGCATTCACAGCCACAGAGGTGGTGTTGGGTCCAGGAGGATTTATCGTCACTTCATAGTTGTCAAATGTGGTGGTGGTGGCGGGCTTAGTCCATGAAACTTTGGCACTATTAGTTGTTATTTGGTCTACTCTCAAGTCAGAGCCAAGATCAGGTGAAGCTGAAAGAATATTTCACCCTGAGTTCATCATCATGAAGAATATTCATGCTTTGTTAATGTTGTCATCAGCATGTCAGGATCTGATTTATGGGCTTGTCACAACTTCTGGGGCTGTATAAATCCATCCAATAGGAAATGCCTTAAATAGGACATCTCTTATGGGGAGACAGACAACCATTAAATTGACTAGTGGTCATTCAATTGACAAGATGACCAAGCTCCTTGAATTCCCAAACCATTGGGCATGTAATAGATCACTGGACATTGTAACTTGCGTGGTTACTAGGAAATGGAGTGATATGACCAGTTCAATGAAAACAGATTTTGGACTCCAATCAGTTCAGAATAAATACCAATTTCGCATTGGAACAGTATTATTACCGGTATGCAACTTGACAATTATTACTTGTTCAATTCTATATAAGCAAATGGTACATGGTAAATGGTAGTTTTGTTGTAGTAGAGATAACTTACCAGCAAAAACTGGAATGATCTGAAAAATGTAAGAGTTCTGTTAGATTTTTGTAACCATTCGAATCAATCAGCCAGTCAATCACTGATCAATCAATCAGCTTATTATTCACTGTCAATGCTGTGCACATAAATTATCGGTGCACAAAAGATTATGGATGACCAACTCGCATCACCAATTAATATGAAAACTTTCCACTAAGTTTTCCTTTTCCTGGGTGTCACAGCAATCTCAACTTAGCAGGGCAATAAAGCCACGATACTAGATTTCTCAAGAGGTCGGCTGACGGCATTGCCAAAGGGTGGGCACTGCCATTGGCATTGGCCACAAGCATGACAATGGCATGCTTTTTTCAGTGACTGCCTTTTGAGGCGAGCTGTTTTCTTTGGGCCCCTCGTGAACAATAGAAAATCTACTGTTCACGAGGGGCCCAAAGAAAACAGCTCGCCTCAAAAGGCAGTCACTGTTTTTTATAACAAAACATGCAAACGTGGACTTTTTATTACCGGTAGACTATTAAGAGAACAAAACTGGCAGTGTAGCGAGAAAGAACACTTGGATTTGATAAGTCGAGGGTACTTATAATCATTCATACCTGGACAACCAGTGACAGCTACAATCTACCTACATGTACATACAAACACCATGGTGTGAGTCATAACCCTTGGCTTAAGTAGCCTACCATCCAGACCAGGAAGCATTAGATATCTCCTCAAGAGAATGGTTTGAGGGATGACAGAGGCGGGGACAGAGGCAACGCCTCACAAGCTCAACGAATATGTTTTTTTTAAATCACAGTTTAAATAGTTTTATTGCACGAACAATAGTATCTGGCAAACACTTCTATTGAGAACACAAAAATCCATTATGGATATGGCCCAGTGTTATAAGATTGAAAAGATCCCATACCNCAGCACACTCAGTGCATGGCCAAAACAAGGTGGGGAGGATCGAATCTGCAAACTGAAACAAGCAGCCGATGACTCTAATTGTTCATAAAAAACAACAACCCTGAAGTTTGGCTGACAAAAATGGTAAAGCATACAGAGAATGGTAAAAAAGGCTTGCATTGCAACACAAATTCTGCGCCAGGACTGCTGCAGATCGGAAATATTAGGTATTTTGCACGCTCTACTTTCATGCCAGCTCCCTAACAGCCCCGGGTATTGTATAAGCTACGCTGTTCCAGCGTAGCTAAAAAGTCCATCATTGATCGACACCAAAGACATGAATTCCAATTTATGTTGGATTATTTTGAGGTCAAATTATAACTGTACAAGCCAATCAATATTCTTTGTGCAATGAGGGAATTTTCATCATACACAAACCAGGAAGAAACCATGATCTTCCAGTTTTCCTTCATTGCAACAAGCACATCGATATCAAAGGAAATTCTGGCAGAGTCATTACTGATCTCCCAACATTTTCATTTCTTGGTAATTCTGTCATATTCAATCAGGCATGTCAGGTACATGTACGTGTATGGGATGATCCACAAGTGGGGAAGATAGGCCGTTTGTCATTTTCCACCACAATCCCCCGGCCTTACAGATGAAGTTATTACATGTACCCGGTATATCGTTATCAACTGAACAATGGTGAACCAATGAGGCATAAATGAGACCAGTACGGTACCAAAAATAGATATTATCTGCTATTTTGAGATAAAGACTTTACAAAATGAAACCAAGTCCTAAGACATAGAAATAGATTTTTTGAATGTTAGAAACCTCGCTCGCCTTAAAATAAATTTTTGATTTTATTGAATGTGCATGGGATCTGTTTTCTAAAGCTTTCTGACAAAAAACAAAGTGCTGAAAAGGGCATGTTCTTTTTTCGGAACATTTTTCCCAACTAATTTTTCATTACCTTACAGATGACTGATTTTCACAAAAACTTCAGATGTTATACTTTATAATATAAAGTAGATAATCGCATGTGAAAAATATGACATCAACTGAGTTAATTAGGAAACCAAAGGACTTTTGCAAAATGTTTGAAATCAGCATGAAAACAGTAAAATAATTCACTAAGTTTTGCTGTACTGAGAGAATATAGATATTATTTGTCACTGATAAAGAAATCAACCTCAACATGATTGTTTGTGAGGAAATATTTGCATAAAATGTGAGATTTTTTTACTTTTTCACCCTATTTAAAGAGGGGGTAAAACAGAACAGCCAAGCTAGGCCTGTGCAGATGAATGGTGTTACAAAGATCCTTGTCCTCAATAGTTATTTTGGGTTCATGGTCATCGGACCAGCGAGTGCAGGAAAGTATTTTTATTTGTATTTAAGACCGCCACCACCTCACAAGGTGGCGGTCTTCATTGGTTTCACTGGATTTCTCTCTCTCTCTCTCTCTCTCCGTCCAATCTTTGGTTTCGGCAGGATAACTCAAAAAATACGCCACGTATCCCGATGAAACTTTCAGGAGTTGTGGATATGCATGTTACACTGAAACCTATTGATTTTGGGGGTCATCCGCCAACAATGAACTGTTTAATTAGATGAAGTCTGTTGTCCTAACGCATTTTACCTTTGCCCATGATTAACCACAGTCTGCATAAGGGCATGATCACATTTCACATTGGTTGAGAGAGTCCGGGGGCTGTCAACTTGTCACTCAGTGCTCATAACCATGAAACCCACAATAGCTATTGATGACGAGGACCTTCATAACACCATTCATCTGCACAGGCCTGCTAGCTTGGTTGTATTTCAATTAAGACACGAAAAAGCCAAAATAATCCTTAATTTCATTAATTTTCTTTAAAGCAGTGCAGGTTTACACCATTCCATTGCAACAATATTTTGAGACATATACTGTTATAGGCCTAGGCCTAGACCTAGGGCGCCCTGAGGATGTTAAAACCTTGCTGACGCCAACTTTAATGTCGCTGACGCTTGTTGACGCTAAAATTTGTTGCTGACGCTATTTAGTAGGAACGGCTAGTCCAGGCCTACAGTGTAGACCAGGCCTAAAGTAGCCTAAAGTTTAGCCGGCTAAAGTCTATAAAATGATGATGATGACGATGTGATGAAGTGATGAAGTTGAAGAGGTCATCATTCCGTCATTGTCTGACCACGAGATGTCCGAGAGACCTAGGCCTACCAGAGTAGGCCTATATACCGGTAGGCCTAGGCCTACTGTAACCTAGCTAGGCCTACCGATGATGACGACTGACTGACTGTCTGTGCGTGACTCGGTGATAGGGCCACACAAAAATAATACTGTGGTTCCGGTAACACATCTTAATTTTTTAGGTGGGGTAGGAGGGTAGGGATGATTATTTTATTTTGGAAAATTATTTTGAGGTCTTTAGCAGGGTAGGGGACACTCGACATTTATTTTATTTTCGTCGATATTAAAACTCAACAACAGCTGCTTGGTTTTGAATTTCCTAGAGGAAAATAAGATTGGTACTGAAAATGATATAACGAAGTAAAAGTTAAATTCAAAAGAGAAAAGTTAAATTTTCTTGATAACTGTGACCTTTGGGTGAAACTGGCATGGCTGGTGGCTGAGATACAGTACATGGGATGGCAGCTTTTCACCACAATAGTGTAACCTCATGAAAAATTTCACTTTGGTCAGCTGATACCGTACATGTAGTTTTCGATTAGGCAGGGCTTGACATAAGGTTTCTGTGGGTACTGAGGTGATTAAAATGACTAGAAAATAATTTGTTAAAATGTTATTCAGACTGCATCTAAGACAGTTGGGGTCGGCCTAGGATCATGCTTATTTTTTTTACAAGTTGCCAAAAAATCTTTAGGGTCGGCAGCATTTTGATGGGGTTGGTCGGGTTACCGGAACCACAGTAGGCCTATAGACCCCTTGCGCTTATCAGCCCAGGGTGTCAACATTAGCCTCGCCCTAGGGGGCCTAATGCGTTTGTACAGTTGGCTCCTGTGCTTACCGTCGGCACAATGCACTAGGCCCAAGGTTTGTTTACACCTTCTGGCTGGCTGTAGGCCTAATGGCCGACTTGCGCAAGTGGTCTATTATTTTTGTCTGGCCTAGGCCTATCTCTTTAATCTCTGCATGATTTTACCTGTATATAACACAGCATGAACAATACACCAAAACTCCAGGCCATCCTTGGAAAATGATCGAGCTGAATAGCCATGGTTATCACAGTGATAAGGTGGTAGAGGCCTAGGCCTGCAAGTGTCAATCCCTCTGCTGTGGCTGTGCACTATCAGTGTGCACACAGCACACACACAAATGCAGCACTCTCAACAACAACAAGGAAGTTCCGTCCGGCAAAGTTACTTCAGCTGCGCCGCCTTCATACACATAAGAAAAACGGATACAGGCTAAGGCGTGTTGAAAATGAGCTTTTTGAATCAAAATTCGACTAAATCACATCACTTTCGTATTGTTATCAGTGACATTGTGAAGTTATTCAGCAGGAAGACGTGTTGCTTGTGTACAAACTTCTGCACGCCATTTCCTGTTCGTGCAGCCTCGTTTTGAAATCGAGGTAAGTGTCCACTCCCATTCATAAACAAATGCACGTGGTCGTCATTGGCACTATTTTTGGGTGACTCATTGAGACACTACCATGCTAACCATGCTAACTGAGAGAGAATGTGGGCTTGTCTGTGCAACCCCCACGCACCCCAAACAATTGATCGCCAAATTACACGGGCTACACATCATGTTTCAAGAAGAATTGCACTAGAATGATTGTTCATATTCAAAAAGGCCGGGGTTATTTCCACGGATCCGTGTACGGAAGGCGGGAACCTTCGCCTTAGGTACACGGATCCGTGTACCAAATGTAGAAAAATCAGGAGTTATATACACGGATCCGTGTACGGAAGGCGGCAACATTCGCCTTGGGTACACGGATCCGTGTACCAAATGTAGAAAAATCAGGAGTTATATACACGGATCTGCGGATCTGTGTACGGAAGGCGGCAACATTCGCCTAGGTAAACGGATGTGTGTCATCCACAAGTAGAAAAAACACATATTTTGGTGCACGGACACGGACATTCGTTCCGTGAAACCTGAAAATTGTTGCACGATGCATGTTTTGTTCATCATAACTGTCAAATACATAGTCACACGAGATTGATAATGATGGCAGGCCGCAAGAAAAATAAAAGGAGATGAAAAATAAAATAAAAAATTAAAAAGAGGTGAACCTAACGAAATGAAAAATCACTGCGAGATTCGAACCTCTAGTCGTCAGTTCAAGTAGCAGCCCTCCACGGGACCACGCACGCTAACCACTTGGCCGATGAGGCTGTTGGATCCAGAAATCATTACATACTTGTACTAGTAGGCCTATCTTGCCCAGAAAACGCATTGATATAACATTTTTCATCCTGGTAGTGCTTTTAAATTAACATTTTCATCAAGAATTTTTATTGAAAATTTTATGCTAGATGATACAAAAATTCATTTGAATTTCCCATTGTGCCCATGGAAGCATTTCATTGGCCAGTTCGGGTTATCCTCTCCGTGTACCGATTGGGTAATTCCCAGGCCATCGTACACGGAGATCCGTGGATATAACCACAGCGATTCAAAAAACATTTTAGAAAAATTTTTATTTCATATTTTACTTCTTTTTTGAAGATGGGGGATTTTTGGCCTAGTGGTTTAAGGCGTGTGCTCCCCTTAGTGCTGGCGATTGATGCCATATGCGAGGGTTCGTGGGTTCGATTCTGGTAGGAAGCAATGTCTTTCACCTTGGAAACCCGATTCCTTTTTCATATTCTTAGAAAAATTACCCCCGCCAATGTGCTTGGTTTCTTTTGTAAATAAACGTTTGCCCTTCATGACCAGACAGACCTGAAAGTAAACAACTTATTTCTTTTTCAAAAATCTCAGTTTTTTCTCCCGATCTGTTGAAAGAACGCAACAAGTAACCACTGAGCGTTTGGTCAAAGCATGGCGGCAGCCAGCATGGCATGCTCATGTGGATCCAAGACTTGAGGAAAATTCTCTTCAATGAATAACAAAAGCAAGTGTTTTCACAAAATTCATTATATTTTATTTCACAACACACACACACACATATGAAACAATAATTATGGGGGGTGCAAAATTTACACTGGCATTCTAACTAAAGACATTGAAATCTACGGAAGCAGATTTCTGCTGAGAGGTCTTTCCATTCATGTTCCATCCTGAACCATAAGGGCAACTCCATCTCTCAAAAATTGTCATTTTATAGGGAGCACTAGGGACAGTATTTTCATGGCTTCAGGATGTAGGCCTATGTCAAACTCACTGATTTGCTTCTAAGACCAAAATCATGTAAAGGACTTGTAAACTGAAGCATCCCACTTTTAACACAATACAATAACATGTTTGGAAAGCATAAAATCAACTAGAAATTGACTTGTGAGTCAATTTGAAGACCGCCTTTGAAAATTCACTGATGAATTTTGTAAATACGGTATGTTAGGGCAATGGAAACTGATGATATTGGGACTGAACATGCGTCATTTACAGTGTAGGCCTACATTTATGATGTAGATGTACTGTACATGGCTTTACAGTGCGATTGTGTGTTTCGCGGCAGCCAAGAGCAGGTCCCCCCCCCCCCCCCCCCCCCCCCAGGGACAATGCCCAGACCCCGAGAGTAACACACCCCAGAATGGGCTTCAGCAGGTATGCACTAGGTGCAAAGCGCTCCAAAATAAAAGGCAGCACTAAAAAACTTACAGCATATCATATGGAGACTTGTATGACATGAAGCTAAAGTAAAACAATGTTGTTTTTTTACTAAATAAGGGTGTTAACAAAACACAACATCCCATTTGAGGATTTGTCAAGGCCACCATGAACTCCCCGTTAAGTATAAAAGTATGATGACCAAGGTTAACACACAATGGGTCGTACTCATAAAGCAGTTCTATCGTTAGAACTGTCTTAGGCCGGTTCCAAGTATGGTCAACCACTGTACTTGGAACCGGCCTAAGACAGTTCTAACGATAGAACCGCTTTATGAATATGACCCAATAGGCCTAGTGCTGACATTCTCCATGGGACACAAGGAACAGAGTACCGGTACGATCATGACCAAGGAAGAACACAAGACATAAATCCAAGAACTCCAATGATCCAGGCCTGATACTTAAGGGACAGTCACCAGGCAAACAGTTTTCATTGCACTAAAAAGCAATCAATGATGACCTAAAATGGTTAAACAATGGTTAACAATATGAAATGGTTACAATGCCAATGCGCTGGTTTAAGAATGGACCATGAATAATAATGATGTGCAGACATGACAGATGGCAAGCAGTCTTTGGCAATTTGATAAAGTATGATGGTACAAAAATATCTAAGGTCCCTCTATTTTTTGGTAACTAGGTTACCATTTGTTCAGAAAGATGTTTTGAGGGACACTCTAATCATGTACAAAATGTAAACTGTGATTGTCATGTAGCACTATTGATGATGTGCTCTCTAACTCATCCGAGTAGTACCGGTACCAGCAGTTGTGAACTGGCACAGAACAGAACAAATCTTTCCTACTCAATGGAGAATATCAATCAACATGATCAATAAAACCGAATTTCTCCAAACTTTTTATTTTACTTCAGACTAACTTCGTACCAGTAATTTTAGTATGGCAAGATCCTATGTTGAGTACGGTTGGTTATTTTGTGAAATGAGTGAGTTTATGGAGAATATTTCTCGTTGCTTTTCTCATTTAGCTCTGAATGAGTTTAGTTACACCATTTTTGTACTGTGAGAAGGCAGAGGACTGAGGTCCCATGAAAAAGTCCAATATTTTCAGTGGTTTGCCAGAGTTCAACTACCGGTAGTTCATCTTTTTTGTTGTCCTTAGATGAAGTAGACGACACTCCCATTGGTTAAGTCGATTTCCTTGAGCTCCCTGTGACTGGCTTCTCCAAGGAACAGAAGTAAGGTAAGTAAAGGATGAAGTCCAGTTTATTTATAGTATCGTCTTCATCCTGAAACGAGGAGGCGAGAGTATGTTTGAATGTCACCAACAAGTAACAATGATTCATTACCAAAGTCCAAAGGTCCAAAAGTACAGTACATGGAAAGTTTCTATATTGTGTCAAGAAAATTTCACATCTTGTACT
Source organism: Notospermus geniculatus (assembly GCA_002633025.1). NCBI lineage: Eukaryota > Metazoa > Nemertea > Pilidiophora > Heteronemertea > Lineidae > Notospermus > Notospermus geniculatus. The sequence goes on along the minus strand of NMRB01001909.1, from coordinate 72,861 downwards.
TTGGAAAGTACACTGATTTTAGCCTACCACTTGTCACAACTTTGAAACAAATTGAAAAATAACTCACTGGTTTGACAACATCAAATATTTGCTTCAAAAATTCTTTATCCGTTTCTTGGTTCTTCTCCATGGCTTGGCAAATGACCTCTTCCAAGGACTCCACTGATATGCTCCCCTTGCCTGACCGATCAACGGTCTGGAATAATTCCTATAAAAAGATGAAAGGTGAATGGATAGTAGCTCTTGTTCCCGATTCAATCAGTCAGAATCTGACAGGCAATTAAAGAGTGTTTTGTTAACGTGTTAACCTACCGGGGGATAATTGCTGTTCCCCAAGAACTGGGGGATGCATGCCGGTGCACCTCCCCCGAATGTGTGCCTGCTGTTCATGGTATATTTCGCCATAAGTGGCGATTACTGAATATTAATCAGTCAAAACTTCCAAAAAGCTCGAATAGGGAACATACATGTCCAGAAACATTAACGTTATCAAATCAATATGCTGATCACTGTCAGTGTCATGTCAGTGACAGCAGTCATACTTACAACATATTGTACTATCCTATCCTTTATTTTCATCATGTCAACTTTTTCAAAGGCCTCCAGTGCAGGTCCAGTCAGTTCCTTTAATTTACTCACTAGAGCTGTCATGGTGTAGAACTCTTCTACTCCAAAGAATGTACTGGCGCTTGTGATGTCATAAACCTTCAATGAGAGAAGAAAATAAATGTCTTTACGTTTTAAATCCTGACAACAACTTGTGGTTCATTTGGCAAACAGAACAGAATTTTAAATGGTGTTGTCTGCACTGCACCACAGTGCAAATTTTGTTAGTTTTCATTGGGCTGGCCAAATCCTAACTTAATATTTTCCATGGTAAACATAAACAAAGGGCCTACCTGTTTTATATACCTTTCCTGGGCAGACGTCACTGTCTCTGGTAACTGAGTTTTGATCTGTTGATACAGGATATGACTGAAAGGTAAAACAACAGTTGATTGAAAACTGAGAACTGAATCAACTTTGATCAAGATCGAAAATGGATCACCCAAATGGTTTGTGCCCCTTGTGCCACAAAAGTATGTTTTTTACCACGATTTTGAGGGTTATTCAGAGAGGGCACTACTTCTTCATAATGCATTAGTACCAGTAGAAGCTGCCCCCCCCCCCCCCCCCCCCCGGATCCGCCCATGCTCACCCATCAGCATCTGTATCGAGTCGTTTAAATGTCGCTCTCAGCATATCCTTTTCTTCCTCCGCTATACCAGGATCGACGAACTTCAACGGATTAGGTGTCACAGCCTTCATTGGACTAGAAGACACACCTCGACGTGGTGACACATCGATTTTCTCCTGCTGTCCAGGGGAGACACCAGGTTCATGACTCTCTGCTGGAAGTTCAATCTCCATGTCAGATTCAGGGCCATCCTCCCTAGAAAAGAGATTAGCAGTTGGAAAAAATGACGAAACTATAACGAGAATGCCATTTGTAGTAAATGAGCAGAATCCCGCCCTCCAATAGGTTTGGAATTTTATCTCTCCAAGTGAACAGACACAGGAAGTGTTTGGCACTTGAAAATATAGCGTTCACAAGTTTTCTTTGGTCTCAGCTGAGGCCTGGGGCCATATTTATGAAGCTTTGCAACTTTGCGTGCACGCAAATCTATTGTAAGGCAGTCAGTGAACAATAAGGCATGTGCAGCCAAACAATAGACTTGCGTGCACGCAAAGTTGCAAAGGCTTTGTAAATATGGCCCCTGGTCGTCACATAGTGTTGATTGGTGATGTCTAAATGTGACAAATAGATTCCTAGAGACGGAGGCCATAAACTCTGCTGAGACTGCCAAGCCAAAAATATCTTGTTTCTTTCAAGTTGCAACCACTTCCAATATCACATGATCTCTACGTGACTCGACTTTCAAATTGGCTTTCATCATACGACAAAAGGAATCACCTTCAGTTATGTGTCAAACTTCAAACTGCCAGTTGAGCGTTTCCTTGAAATCAAGTCACCACGAAACATATGTGTAGAAATGAACAAATACACAGGCTGAGCATACTGGTGAATTGAGACATTTTACAAAAGCATGCATCAACAAAAAAATCAGTGTCATGCAATATCCAAAACTGGATATGAACTGAAAGAGTAAAGAGAAGTACCGGGTAACTGTGAAAAAAATTCAAAAATCTTTCTTGAAAAATCCATAACATTGAAAAGCTGAAAGAACCTAAAAGAGAAGACAATAATGAAGCTGACATGGCACCACAACACCTTTGTCTCACCATGGACCTAAAAGATGATCAATAGTATCCAAACTTGAACTGTCACTGGAATAAAGGACAATGAAATAAGCTGGTCTCATTGAACCATTTCAGCTCCTGAACTTTTTGGCAATGAAGAAAACCTTTGGTACATGTACATGTAGGTACCGTACTCTGTTACGACATGCTGTCCCTCTCCACCGGGAATCGGCAGCGGAGTGGTTGAATTATATTTACCTACTTATCATAATCATGGGTGCAAACACACAAGTACATGTACCTGAGTGTAAGAAATGGAACCAGAGAACAGGGCATACATGTAGAAACCACGTTCGGTGAAGAGAAGTCATGGCTACGCTGTTGTTCCTGTTAGTATTACTTACTCTTCTTTGCTCCACGATGGCCTGACTTCACTCCCTGATGCTTCTGTTCGGGCTGGTGAAACGAACTTGATATTGTTTACACTTAAGGTTGGATTTGGTTTTGGAGCAGCTGAAATACAGACACTGACAATGAAAAAGTTGGTATCAAATCAGAATCTTCGTCAGGGATGCTAAAATTATCTTCAGGACATACCGTAATTTTCATTCATTTTAGAGTTGTGTCTTTGTCATTTTCATAATTTTTTGCATCAATTTTGCCATAAATCACTGGTTTTGACAAATTTTCTAATTTATTTCAATCAATGGGAGACTTCCCTGCCGTCAGAGGCCACCACAAGTTAGCGGTCCTCGGCCGTCACGAAATTTGAGGTCACAGAGAACAAGTGCACGCCATGACGTCATCCATAAGGACATGAAAACCATAGCTTAAGTCTTTGACGTCAAATTTTGTGACGTTCTAGGACCGTTAACAGGCGGCCTCTTGCGGCAGGAAAGTCTCACATTGAACAATGACCTCTCCACAGTTCATTTGGTACTGGATGTTGGATAATTGATGTTGTTGTCCGTTCAGAAATCACCTACCTCATCAACTATGTTTGGAAAAACCACTGAAATGAATTACGATGTTACTGTTAGTGACACACAAAGCTACAAGCTACGGTTAAGCGGTTATGGATGGGTTAGTAACAGACAGAAAGAGAAGACCCTTTGTGCAGAGTAAAAGGTATGGTAGGTGGTAAGGGGAAGGTCAAAGAAGAGGTCCAGGAATTCTCAGTTGCAGGCGAAACACACTTGCCTGTGGAGGCACACAGCAATCTGTCCTGTGTGGGCCTCGAGTCTGACCAATTCCCAGTAGTTCAGGGTTAAACTTCTGACAGGAAAGTTGGCCAAATGTGTTTTGAAGCCAAAGGATTGGAAAGACTATGAGGAATACCAAGGTAGTAGTAGAGGGAGAGGTTTGATGAGGCAGTGAAATGAACAGTAGGATTGAGAGTTGAGACATTTCGAGGAAGGAATCAGATATTAGCTATTGGAAGGAACATGCATATTAAGGACAAGTCAGAGCACTGCTGAGCTATGAGGGAGGGAAAACTTTGCCACGAATATACCTGCTGGGCTGTCCAGTAATTCTGTCAAAAGGAAAGAGAATGTTTCAATGGCGTATTTCATATTAGTGTCATTTGATTCTAGAATTGGTGAGGTCATATGCAAGACATTTGTCTATGAAAATGTCATCTGTCACATGATTATATCACTTTGATCACGCCAGGACAAGCTCTTCTGACAATTAACTGGGAGGAATGTGCTAATATGGGCACTAAAAAAACTGGAAAGAAAAGGATGTCCTCATCACATCATCTCAAAACATGGTCACCAATAAATCACACATCAAACCAATCATTTAGGCACTCGCACACATGCAGCAGTGTTAAAATGTGAAGAAAATTCTACGAAGTTAGCGCCTTCTTGTTAGGGACATTTGATCCATCATGTCAGAGAGTCATGCACCAGTTAATCCTAATTCATTCACAGCTTCAATGCAACCACCCCCTTTCAGCAATGACCACCCCTGATGTGACCTCTCCCAATATCACTGGTACACCATCACTGTTCATTGATAGTTAAACTGCCTTAATGAGGCTCAGTCCGACTACACTGAACACAGCCGAAGGATATTTTCATAAGGGTTTGTGTGAGGGGTTTCCATGGGCAAGCTGTAGGTGCAATGGCTAAGTACATCACAATTTTGAACACAATGTCTGGCTTCTGAACCCGATGTCAAAAGATGGAAGTACATATTGTGCTTTCCGCAAGATTGGAATGGACATGTGTTCTTCANCCCTTGCGAGTTTCAGAAAATTGAAATTCATCACTGGCATGTATGTGATCATCTGTCGACCAATACTAGTGGGAATTAAGACAGTGAAACAAGACATTCTTTCAGTGCCAACGGTGCGCAAGCATCAGGCAACATAAAGATATGTACCTATGTCAGTTACATCTGTAGCTGTCGACAAGTCGGTTGGCTTCGGCAACGGTGGTTTGCTAAACTTTGGTACGGGAGGTTTTCTTTGTGTTTCTCCATATTTTATGTTGCTATCGTCAACAGATTTCCGTTTACTCTTTGTACGTCTAGCTTGTGCTGGTATTGACGGCAGAGGGATACAGGTACACTCACGTTTGAACATCTTGTCTGAGCTTCGCTCTGGAGGAACATTGAGAGGACCATGGGGTGGGCGAATCCCATGGAGTGTCACTTTATTACGTTCCATTACAGCAGGTGCAGAGAGGGAAACTACAAAATTAGAATGGGAAAGTGCTCTGTGGGAATATCTAAGGACAACTACCGGTAAAAGAAGCCAAATATTTGGGATTTTCTGCTGGAATTAAAACACTGGAAAAGCCTATAAATCAAGTGAACTTTACATGTAAGTGTCATTTTCACATGAGCAGCGAACGTTTTTTTGAAATATGTATGTATGAGTATTATACTTGTATACACATGTACTTAAATTGATCTGCATTGCTGTACTGATATTTTTGTGAAATTACAAATTTCCACTTTAAAGTGATTTGTCAGCCAAAAAATTTGAATGCAAAAGGGGACGAATCTTTGTTTACAAACACTAATTTCCTGCATTCTGATTGGCTGTGAGGGCAATGTTTACAAACATCATCCTTCTGTTTACAAAATGACTGTCGATTCGCTTTAACAGATTGTGTCGATAATTTTGAAGCTCCAAGATTACTTGGTAATGAACTACAAAGTAGGAAGGATTTCATTGGAAGAAGCATAGAATACTGGTAAATAGTTGACAGAGCTTTACTACATTGGATAACTTTGTTATGAACTAATGAATGATTCATTAATGAGGAGGAACAGTAAAAGTCGGGCCATATGCATAAAACATTTTAAAGTGGAAAATTTCCCTTATATTTTGTTTGGAACAATAGTTCACAGGAAATTGTATGCATCCAGCCCCAGTTTCCACCTCAGCAGTTCCCACCGCATTTTACCTTGAGTGGTGCAGTTTCACAGGTTTTGGAGAATTCTTCAATGGTTTTAGCAAAATTGGCAAGTTAGTTACTCCAATGCCTATGAAAACTGCCCCACCCACCAGAAAACGCAGCACACCTGGTGTAGTGGAAACTCACAAGTGGAAACGGGCCTTAAAACTACGTCAGGCTAAATTGTAAGGAGAAAGTGTTCAGATGGAATGTGAAGAAAGACTTCTAATATCCAGGGAGAGGATTGACTGAGATGAGGTAAAAGCAAGGTTCTACCAAGCATGCACTCACACTGACATGTATCAAGCATGCAAAATACATCGAAAATCAAAATGGTGGTGGTAAATTCAACTGGCTGAAAAAGGAACATGTTTACTGTGCAAATAAGGAAAGTAAAAATTGCAAAACAGTTGGCAATTTCATGTAGGTTTAAGTTGGATTCTACATAAAGAAATGAAAAGGAGCCTGTTGGGATCATTTTCGCCATATCAAGAACAACGAAAGTAAAAACATCCAATGTGCCCCAAAATCTTGGCAAACCATCGGTTTGATTCTTGGAGATCCAGCTTGGAAAGTCGGTCATACTTCTTGGCTATTTTTCCATAATACGTACCTGGTGGATCTGGAACAGGTGGTCCTCTTGGCTTGTTCACTTGGTGAAATCTAAAACAACAGTTTCAGGAATTTTAGGCAACAGAGATATTTGCACTAATGAACAATATCTTTTCTAATATCTGACTAAGTCAAGAAGCGAAAGTCGGGGTGGAGCGCGGAGTCTAGATTGCGGAGTCCAGGTTGTGTACTGGTAATGTTTGAGAACAGGAAATTTGAGGTCATATCATTTTGCGGTTGAGATTGCTTTTTCTCTTTCCGAAGTCAGAGAGCTGCAGTGGAGATGCGCAATTTCTGATGCAAGTCATGGTTTCTTACTTCGGTAATTTTGATCCAATGCCTTTCCCCAGATAGAGATCTTTGGCATCAGTTGGTAGCACCATTGCACGTAACCGAGCAAGCTCTCCAGATATATCAACCCTAAAAGATCAAGAAAAAGAAGAACTGGAATTAGAATCTATAAACTGAATAGTGCTGCTGAATGAGAAGACAAGACACTGTAAGGTCATACTGTATAGCTCCCACCCAGAAATCAAAATTCATACATTCTTGTATTTGACTATAGCATCCAATTTGGTGCTGTCGAAGTTAAAGAAGGCAGCATAAAGTTTGAGCTAGGAGCCCACAAAAAAGGCTTGGTCATATTTTCCAACAGGTCACACCTACCTCTCAGTAAATTCCACTTTTTTCCCACCCATAAGCAAATCGTGTTCCACTCGATGAGGTAAAGCGGAATCAAGTCGTCGTTTCATCCCTTTTATTCTCTCTATGTGCTCAATTTCTGCTTCTAGACGATCACGCTGGGACCTATGAGAAAGGAAACTAATCAATTCCATATCCTGCAGACCCGGCAGACAGGGGAGGCTACAAATTGACTGCTGATTGGAAAGCATTGCAAAGGTACCCCAACAGTTTCGAAGCAAACTTACTTTTCATCCTCTGGTCTTTCCGCTCTGTATTTTTCCTGCCACTGGTAGCGATCTGTATGAAGGATAACGCCTTTCTTTTTATTATAGTATAAACTGTCTCGGCTACCGAACATGTCCGGGTGGCGACGAGGGATTGTGTACATACGCATTACTGTGGAGGACCTACAAAAAAAGGAAAATTCAATTTTTTTATCAGACATGAGTATGAATTTCTTTCGTTTATTGCAGTTTATGACAAGAAGTCACCTCAAGCAGTGCCCAAAAAAGTGGCCATCTCTTGTCAGAAAGTTAGTTCTTACAAATTTGCATTTTGTGGCAAAAAAGACAAAGGGTCGTATTTTAGAACGTTCCTTAACGTTAAGGTCGAGAACAATAGGTAGATTTAAGGTGGACCTTAATGTTAAGGAACATTCTAAAATACGGCCCAAAGTTTTTACATAATCGACTGTGATCTGGTTCACAGGCGCACTGAAAATTGCCAAAATTAAAAGCAATTTTGCATGGTAGTCAACAATCATCAGTGCCCTGACCATTTGACATCAAGACCTGGCAGAGCTCCCACATTTTAAATCTTCAGTTGTTCTGCTAGCACAGGTTATTGTCTGTTTGTTCACCAAAAAAGAAATTACAGCATGATTTAGTTGGAATAATAGCAAGCAACAATAGAAAGAAGCTTACAAAACCAATTGATATATGTTGTGTTGATCCTAACAAGGCCTGACAACTCTATTATAACCAAGGATCAGGACAAGACCTTTTTGAACAAACCATGAAAATGGTATTTTTCGGGTTTAAAATCCATTCATTCAATTTATTTCAATCACAAGAAATTATGATTGGCCTAAGAACCACCATATTGGACTACCTGCATGACTTTAATTTATGGTTAGGCACTAATACATTTTTTATTGAAAACCAGTTATTACTTTTACAATATATACAGCTTGTCCAGAAAGGCTAGTGTAAATCCACACGAGAAAAGGCCTTACACGTGATGCCATAGCTTTTGTTCCCATAGGCCTAAGACGATACGTGCCGAGCCACGAGAGAGTTTCCCCACAATGGGCAAGTCACCATTTTTTTTCCTTTCGGCTTATACAGAGAGCAAACAACTACCAGTACTCAAAGTTGAGTTGCCATTGAAAGGCAAAGGCAACTCCTGCACCTTAACTTTTAGAAGAGCATGGGGTACGTATGGGTCACTATCCCAGGCAGCTTGGTCCTCACCTCGCCTGACCCATGTTCGTCCTTTATGGTACTTCACTCCAATCAATCAACAAAGTCAGAATTCAACAGTTGTGTGAGTAGATCTATCAACCATGTTATTATCGACACACTCAAGGAATATACCTAGTACCGTATAACAGCACTTGCCGTGCGAAACCAGACAGATTAGTTCTAGGCCTATTTGCAGTCCATGGTTACACACAAAGACCACCTATATGTCTGATTTAATGGTCAAGTAATTAAGCACAGACACACATGGTGCCAAAATTTGGGTGCACACGAATTTTAGTCAATGTTAATCATGTTAGCAGAAACCCCATTTGTATCATGGTAAATCATTATAGCTTCCAGCAAAAATTCTTTCTGATTCATAAACTGGGGGCAGATTGATAAAATGAAAGAAATCCCCGACAGTAGGCCTACTTTGCTTGAAAAACATCCCTAAACAGTAACTGAATAGGGAACACACAGTACACCATTCAAAATTTTACAAATAGGCCCGATAACGTATTGTTGTAAGTGCTGTTGGCCCAAAAACTAGACAGGATTTTCTGAAAAGAAAATTGCTTGTCTCTGTGGGGTGTTGAAAAACATGAAGTGGGTTGGCCGTCTGCCATTGTACATGTAATGTCCTGAGAGGTATGAAATGATATCATTGGAACTCGCTGATTTTCAGTATGCGTTATTGATGTTCTTGGAAACCATGGAGTATCTCTTGAAGTGCATAGGGAAAGATTAGCTTACTTGAAATAAGATCCTTGATATGGCAGTTGGCTGTTGTAGTCCCTAGGAATGTCATCCATATTGGTACTCACTCCTGCTTGGATGTTCTGCATCTGAAAGGTTAATATTGACATCATGGTCTGTGCTTCAAAAATATGAGAGAGTGGATTTGACAAAGATCTTTTTCCTGAACTTACCTCAAGTGCGAACTGGTTCAAATTCTCTGTCACGAAAGCACATGTCCTTGGTAAAAAAAATATTCTTACGGTATTACCTCAAATTCTTACTTACACTAATTAAAGAGATGAATGCCACCAAAAATAGATAACAGGGGATAAGCCTCCCATGGTTCTACAGCTAATGTCAGGTAGGAGAAAACCAGATGCCCGAGATTCTGCATTTTGTCAAAGAAGCTTATGACTGCTGTCGCATACTGCAGCATACATTTCACGTGTTCCAACTAAATTGGTGAAGCAAAGATCTGAAGTGATGAACAAGTTAGTATGCAACACACATACAGGGCATGGACCATCTCGCAATCATGAAAGAAGAAACCAACCTTCCAAGTCTCATCAATGGTAAAAGCAGAGAGGACAGTTGGGGTTGATTGAATCTAGAATCTAGATTTGGGGGAGAACCTAAACTGAATTCTATTTGAATTTGTTATACCGGTATGATACTGAATGTGCAGAAAGCATGCTACATGGAAGGGATCTCATGATGAACTTGTTAAGAGTAAAGTGGTATGGATCATCAAAGCACAGTGTCAACATGAGAGCTGTAATACAGTACATGTATAAATGGAAAAGTATTGCAAAATTTGTAGAGTAAAACTTCTAGTTGAAGACTAGCTAAATTGCTTGTTGTGGGATTTGTAGGAAGTACATGTAAGTAGCAGGTGAAAGCTGGGATCCTCTACCAAAAAGAAAAACGCCACCTTAAATGGAGAACTGCTTTTAGACCGCCCTTGTTTTGTAGGGGGAGAAGGCGAGGGTGAGGGTAAGGACTGAACTATAGTCAGACCCTCACTGTAATATTCCAAGGGTTCACCAGTCATGGTGGTTGCAGACTGAAAATGACATAGCGTCAAGAATGATAACCAAGAGAGGACGAAGAATTCAAATTCAGCCATGTCACTGCCAAAATGTGAACCATCAATGCAACAATACAAACTCTAACTGGGAAAAGGTATTTCATGCAAATGCTGCACTTTCATTCTGTCCACATTCTCATACACTCAGTCACTACAAAATAGAAAATCCACCTTTACTCTACCGGTAGTGTAACCAATAACTACTTATGTGATCATGCCAGTTACGTGCCAAACCAACTTTATTTTTTTCGATCACTGACTTCACTTGCCAGCAATTATTGTGAATTACATGAAATAACATTTTTTGCAAATCCAAATTCATTTTTTTCTATTCTAAATGCCAAAGGATTATTTTTAAGTTGTGAGTGGTGTAGGCCTACTATAGGAATGTAATATATGGGCACTGTGTTTTAGTTGCAGTGGAGTCCATTACGTAATCAGTTAGGGATCGTCTCCAAAATACAAACGTTTGGAATTCGTTTAAACGAATTGAAAACCACTTTTCATAAACGAAATTGAAACGAAAAAAATTCGTTTGAGAACTGCTTGAAAAACGTCTGACATGGCCCGCATTTTCGTTGCAATTTCGTTTGATCCCAAACGAAATATTCGTTTGATTTCTTCAGAGAAACGTTTTAGAATTTTGTCGAGCGAGACAAACGTTCCAATGCGTTTCAAACTAGAACAACGTTTTCTTCCAAGCACAAGAAACGTTTGCATTTCGTTTGACATGAAAACATTTTGCATTCTGATCGGCGCTAAAAACGTTTGAATTTCATTCGGTGCATGAATCGTTTCATTTTCGTTGGGAACAAAAACGTTTGCACTTCGTTGCGGAATTCGTTTGGTACTTTCCGTTTGGTTTTCGTTTGGGGAGAATTCGTTTCAAAACCGTTTGGAAAATCGTTGGAAAATCACTTCAGTTTCGTTGGAGTATAAAAATTTCAAACGATTTTCAAACGATATTGACATACGTTTGAAACGCGTTTGAAACGAAAACAATTTGGAGACGATCC
>NMRB01001909.1:0-61314 GCA_002633025.1 Notospermus geniculatus | reverse complement strand
ACGCACGAAAACTGAAAAATTCATCGTTTTCATCGCGTCAAAAACAGCACCTCGCAGCATCTCGCACTGAAACGACCACCCGTACATGTTACCTGAACTAATCATCTTTTAAACTATCATAACGCAATCCTCTTCAAACTTTTCAAATGCGAAGAATCTCCCTATCATTATCATTATCATGTTCACCTTAAAACGTAGATATCTTTATTGGAAATTGGTCTTTTTCGATGATTTTTTCACTAAAATACAGGGGAAAGTTTATCAAATTGAGTTGTCGTCGAAATAGCCGGTTATCTAATTCCCAAAGTGGAGAAAAACGCAAGAATATGATTGGGTCGACGCGATATCAATTATAGATGGCGCTGCACTTTGAGAGTTGTGCGGAATTCATGATTGCCTTCAAGGAGCTCAGCTTGCGTACCGGACAATACGCGGGAACAAAGGCAAACAATGGGGGCGTGGAATTGTGGTCACAGTGATTAGGGCCGTGCTCGCTCCTTCTCAATAATACCTCCATGTTTAAAGTCATAAAGATGCAGTCAAGCCTGACCTAGGCCTACATATTGATAGGCCTAATTAGCCTACTTAGTGTGGAGCATCCATGTACAAGCCATACCAGTCGGCCAATACCCACGTTGTACATGTTGTACAGTACATGTTGTACAGTACATGTTGTACAGTTAGTGCCTTCAAACAGTAGTACATTACCGGTATACAATGTATACAATTAATTAGGTTTGACAAAATCACAACTTGACATCCGTCAAACTTGTTCAGATGCCGTTTACGTTACCCTCACAAAAAGATGGGATGAGTCCGTGTTGCTTTGATTCCCGTAGCTTTCATGCATACAACCACACAAACGACCAGCGTGTGCTTCTTTTTTGGTAATTTTCAGAGCGGCACACGGTTGTTTACCTCCCCGACCTCCATGTTCCAAGTAGCCAAGTGACGTCATTCGCATGCGCAGTGAATTCGAGCGTCTGCTCTGACAGCTGTTCAACACGATGTCATTTTTTTGCGGATTTTGGACCATCCTATGGAATGACTTGGTCCTGTTTATCATTTAGAGACTCTCAGGGTTTTCTGTGAAGTATAAAACAAATGTTTGAACGCTACAGTCACTGCTTGTCACATCAAAATGTATTCGGTATATTGGGAATCAATCTTGGTCGTTTACCAAAGGCGACAACACCAACGTTATGGATAGTATGGTGTAATAGTATACATTGTACATGTCTTTCACGTCTTGTCATGTATGAGTTTATCTGTTTATCAGGACAGACAACACATGAACACAGTGTGTCATTGAGGGTGTGTGGAGACAGACTCCAAATGTGTTTTGAAGCCAAAGGATTGGAAAGACTATGAGGAATACCAAGGTAGTAGTAGAGGGAGAGGTTTGATGAGGCAGTGAAATGAACAGTAGGATTGAGAGTTCAGACATATAGAGGAAGGAATCAGATACCGGTATTATCTATTGGAAGGAACATGCATATTAAGGACAAGTCAGCACTGCTGAGCTATAAGGGAGGGAAAACTTTGCCACAAATATACCTGCTGGGCTGTCCAGTAATTCTGTTAAAAGGAAAGAGAATGTTTCAATGGCGTATTTCATATTAGTGTCATTTGGTTCTCGAATTGGTGAGGTCATATATGCGAGACATTTGTCTATGAAAATGTCATCTGTCACATGATCATATCACTTTGGTCACTCCATGACAAGCTCTTCTGACAATTAACTGGGAAGGAATGTGCTAATATGGGCACTAAAAAAACTGGAAAGAAAAGGATGTCCTCATCACATCATCTCAAAACATGGTCACCAATAAATCACACATCAAACCGATCATTTAGGCACTCGCACACATGCAGCAGTGTTAAAATGTGAAGAAAATTCTACGAAGTTAGCGCCTTCTTGTTAGGGACATTTGATCCATCATGTCAGAGAGTCATGCACCAGTTAATCCTAATTCATTCACAGCTTCAATGCAACCACCCCCTTTCAGCAATGACCACCCCTGATGTGACCTCTCCCAATATCACTGGTACACCATCACTGTTCATTGATAGTTAAACTGCCTTAATGAGGCTCAGTCCGACTACACTGAACACAGCCGAAGGATATTTTCATAAGGGTTTGTGTGAGGGGTTTCCATGGGCAAGCTGTAGGTGCAATGGCTAAGCACATCACAATTTTGAACACAATGTTAACTGGCTTCTGAACCCGATGTCAAAAGATGGAAGTACATATTGTGCTTTCTGCAAGATTGGAATGGACATGTGTTCTTCAAATTTTCATAAGCCTAAAGCCTAGCGTACATCGCACTTGCGACTAGTAGAAGCAACTGATCTGATCAGTCTCTGGTGATGTACACGTTGCAAGCAAATCGCAAATTCAGCAACTCAGTAAAACAAGGAGGATCCATTCAGTCGTCATGTCTTGACTGCGTACATCGCACTTGCGACTGGCAGCAACTCAGGTAACATCCGGAGCGTTGAGACTCGATGAGATTAGGTTTCCTTCAGAAAACTGGCACTGATCAGTCGCAGCGACTGAACGAAACTGGGGACAACTAGTCACTAGAAAGTTGAACATGTGTGCAACTCGTGGCGACTGTCAAAATCTCAGTTCCAGCAAGTCGCAAGGGTGTGTACATCGACCGTTTTCAGCTAGATCCTCCCAGTCACCAGCAGCTCAGTGGCGACTAAGTTGTCTCCAGTCGCAAGTGTGATGTACGCTAGGCTTAAAAATGTCCAGCCAAGCATGACACAAGTTAAGTTCTGGCGAGTGCAGTCAACAGAAACACGTGCGCTACAACTACATAGTGATTAAATCATACGTGCTTGTCAATTTCAAAGCCTATGCAATAACCAGAAAATATGGAGAAACTGTAAAACATTATCTCCAATGAAATGCAAAGAAGTTTCATTTACAATTTCCTTTCATCACCCACGAGAGAAGCAATCAGCCAAAGGTGTGAGGAACACATTTCAAACTACTGTTATTTGAAATCGACATTGACGACAAGGTACTTATTTGATAATAATATGAAACTGGATTGGTTCTTGCAGGTTAGCATGCACCGTTCCCAATGCAAAATGCAAGCAATGGATAAAGTCTCATGAACACATACAGAGATGAAGTGATGACCTTTTAACTGAAATTTGCAAGAGGGAATTCGCAATACATGTATTCCCTTGCGAGTTTCAGAAAATTGAAATTTATCACTGGCATGTATGTGATCATCTGTCGACCAATACTAGTGGGAATTAAGACAGTGAAACAAGACATTCTTTCAGTGCCAACGGTGCGCAAGCATCAGGCAACATAAAGATATGTACCTATGTCAGTTACATCTGTAGCTGTCGACAAGTCGGTTGGCTTCGGCAACGGTGGTTTGCTAAACTTTGGTACGGGAGGTTTTCTTTGTGTTTCTCCATATTTTATGTTGCTATCGTCAACAGATTTCCGTTTACTCTTTGTACGTCTAGCTTGTGCTGGTATTGACGGCAGAGGGATACAGGTACACTCACGTTTGAACATCTTGTCTGAGCTTCGCTCTGGAGGAACATTGAGAGGACCATGGGGTGGGCGAATCCCATGGAGTGTCACTTTATTACGTTCCATTACAGCAGGTGCAGAGAGGGAAACTACAAAATTAGAATGGGAAAGTGCTCTGTGGGAATATCTAAGGACAACTACCGGTAAAAGAAGCAAAATATTTGGGATTTTCTGCTGGAATTAAAACACTGGAAAAGCCTAAAATCAAGTGAACTCAAGTGTCATTTTCACATGAGCAGCGAACGTTTTTTTTAAATATGTACGTATGGTGTTATATATTTTTGGTATTATACTTGTATACTTAAATTGATCTGCATTGCTGTACTGATATTTTTGTGAAATTACAAATTTCCACTTTAACAGATTGTGTCGATAATTTTAAAACTCCAAGATTACTTGGTAATGAACTACAAAGTAGGAAGGATTTCATTGGAAGAAGCAAGTACCTGCTTGAGATTAGAATAAATAGTTGACAGAGCTTTACTACATTGGATAACTTTGTTATGAACTAATGACTAATGAATGATTCATTAATGAGGGGGAACAGTAAAAGTCTGGGGCCATATGCATAAAACATTTTAAAGCCCCACTGTATTGAATGTGAAAAACGCAAATCATCGCCGCGATTCTCGCATGACGTCACGACGTCAGCGTAGTGTAAAATGTACTACGCTCTGTCAGAATACATTAGAGCTCTCCCTGCAGTTTTTTCCAATGCGTGCTGAAAACTAGGCCTTGATTCTGTGAAGTGGGTATCAGGCAAGCATTTTGGGGACCTTCACGAGGCTATGGAACCTCTATGTGCACTCTCCTAACTTTTTGAAAATATCGTAAAATTCAATACTGTGGGGCTTTAAAGTGTAAAATTTCCCTCATCTTTTGTTTGGAAAAATAGTTTACGGGAAATTTTATGCATACAGCCCCTGTTTCACCCTCACCAGTTCCCACTGCATTTTACCTTGAGTGCTGCAGTTTCACAGGTTTTGGAGAGTTCTTCAATGGTTTTAGCAAAATTGGCAAGTTAGTTACTCCAATGCCTAAGAAAACAGCCCCACCCACCACAAAACGCAGCGGCAACTGGTGTAGTGGAAACTGCACAAGTGGAAACGGGCCTTAAAACTATGTCAGGATAAATTGTAAGGAGAAAGTGTTCAGATGGAATGTGAAGAAAGACTTCTAATATCCAGGGAGAGGATTGACTGAGATGAGGTAAAATACTTTATTACGTTCCATTACAGCAGGTGCAGAGAGGGAAACTACAAAATTAGAATGGGAAAGTGCTCTGTGGGAATATCTAAGGACAACTACTGGTAAAAGAAGCAAAATATTTGGGATTTTCTGCTGGAATTAAAACACTGGAAAAGCCTAAAATCAAGTGAACTTTACGTGTAAGTGTCATTTTCACATGAGCAACGAACGTTTTTTTGAAATACATATGTATGTATGAGTATTATACTTGTATATTTAAATTGATCTGCATTGCTGTACTGATATTTTTGTGAAATTACAAATTTCCACTTTAACAGATTGTGTCGATAATTTTGAAACTCCAAGATTACTTGGTAATGAACTACAAAGTAGGAAGGATTTCATTGGAAGAAGCAAGTACCAGCTTGAGATTAGAATAAATAGTTGATAGAACTTTACTACATGGGATAACTTTGTTATGAACTAATGACTAATGAATGATTCATTAATCAGGGTGCGTGCAGCTTATGGAGCACCAAATTTAAGACCTTTTTAAGACTTTTTAAGACCGAGTATCGGCAAAATTTAAGACCTATTTTCTTCTAAATGAAGCACCTGGACAGACCACTGACCACTTTCCGTGAGGGAAAAATGACAGGGATGAACATGGTCAAGAAGGCAGGTACTTCGGCGGGGGGTCTGGGGGCCCTCCCCCCGAAAAATTTTGATTTTTAGAAGCCAAGAGATGCGATTTCCTGGCATCTCCTGCCAACTTTTTTTTACAACTGCCCTGATATGAAATTTAAGACCTTTTTAAGACCTTCCCACAGAAATTATCAAATTTAAGACTTTTTAAGGCCTTGAAAATGAAAGTGCCAAATTTAAGACTTTTTAAGACCTTGCACGCACCCTGATTAATGAGGGGGAACAGTAAAAGTCTGGGGCCATATGCATAAAACATTTTAAAGTGTAAAATTTCCCAATCTTTTGTTTGGAACAATAGTTTAAGGGAAATTTTATGCATACAGCCCCTGTTTCACCCTCACCAGTTCCCACTGCATTTTACCTTGAGTGGTGCAGTTTCCTAGGTTTTGGAGAGTTCTTCAATGGTTTTAGCAAAATTGGCAAGTTAGTTACTCCACTGCCTATGAAAACTGCCCCACCCACCAGAAAACGCAGCGGCAACTGGTGTAGTGGAAACTGCACAAGTGGAAACAGGCCTTAAAACTACGTCAGGATAAATTGTAAGGAGAAAGTGTTCAGATGGAATGTGAAGAAAGACTTCTAATATCCAGGGAGAGGATTGACTGAGATGAGGTAAAAGCAAGGTTCTACCAAGCATGCACTCACACTGACATGTATCAAGCATGCAAAATGCATCGAAAATCAAAATGGTGGTGGTAAATTCAACTGGCTGAAAAAGGAACATGTACCGGTATGTTTACTGTGCAAATAAGGAAAGTAAAAATTGCAAAACAGTTGGCAATTTCATGTAGGTTTAAGTTGGATTTTACGTAAAGAAATGAAAAGGAGCCTGTTGGGATCATTTTCGCCATATCAAGAACAACGAAAATTGGAACATCCAATGTGCCCCAAAATCTTGGCAAAACCCAGTGTGATTCTTGGATATCCAGCTTGGAAAGTCAGTCATACTTCTTGGCCGTTATTTTTCCATAATACGTACCTGGTGGATCTGGAACAGGTGGTCCTCTTGGCTTGTTCACTTGGTGAAATCTAAAACAACAGTTTGAGAATTTTAGGCAACAGACATTTTTGCACTAATGACCAATTTCTTTTCTAATATCTGACTAACTCAAGAAGCGAAAGTCGGGGTGGAGCGCAGAGTCTAGGTTGTGGAGTCCAGGTTGACTGGGTATTGTGTAAATGTTTGAGAACAGAAAATTTGAGGTCAAAATTTGAGAGCAAGTTGAGGTTTCTTACTTTGGTAATTTTGATCCGATGCCTTTTCCCAGATATAGGTCTTTGGCATCAGTTGGTAGCACCATTGCACGTAACCGAGCAAGCTCTCCAGATATATCAACCCTAAAAGATCAAGAAAAAGAAGAACTGGAATTGGAATCTATCAACTGAATAGTGCTGCTGAATGAGAAGACAAGACACTGTAAGGTCATACTGTATAGCTCCCACCCAGAAATCAAAATTCATACATTCTTGTATTTGACTATAGCATCCAATTTGGTGCTGTCGCAGTTAAAGAAGGCAGCATAAAGTTTGAGCTAGGAGCCCATGAAAAAGGGTCATTCCATGCCAAGTCACCTAGAGGTGTACACCAGTCCCCCTCAGATTTTGCTGAAAAAATTACTAAAAATACTATAGGGTGTTTAGGCAATAAATCCAAAATTTTAGGTGTTTTCGGTGAACAGTTTTTGAATTATGGCACTTTGAACGTCGGGTAACATCCCACTATTTGTGACCCAAAATGCCCAACTCTCATTCTGAAGCGTTTCTGAGCACTCATAACTTCCTAGTCAGTTGAGACACAGATCTGAGTTTGGCTAGGATAGGGTATTCTAGCCCTGAAAGCATTTTATTGACAATATATGAGGAACAGACTCTCGGCAGAAGCAATTTTGGCTTGATCGGAGCCATAATTATTATTCTAGGAGGGTCAAAAGTTGGTACCGGATGAAAAGATGCCATTTTGACCCCCTTATTTGGGTGGCTGGAAAACCATGTAGACAGTTGAAAAATCTAATGAAATTCCTCCTAGGCAAAGATACATATATTACCTACTTATGGTGAAAAAATTAAAGGCCTTATAAGTTTCTTTCCATATACATGTAAACTTAATTTTTTAAATATAGCAATTTCTAATGGAAAATAGTGTTAGGGGCACAGTCCTGCCACCTATTGTTGTGGCAATGTACCAACTTCATGTGTGGATATAGAGATGGCAGCACTGTCCCCTAACACTAAACTCCATTAGAAATTGACATATTTAAAAAAATTAAGTTTAAATGGAACGGAACTTATAAGGCCCTTAATTTTTTTATCATAAGTAGTTAATATGTGTATCTTTGTCTTGGAAGAGTTTCATTAAATTTTTCAATTATAGTATTTTTAGTAATTTTTTCACCAAAATCTGAGAGGGGTTGGTGTAAAATTTCCAAAATTTTAGGTGATTTGGCATGGAATGACCCAAAAGCCTTGGTCATATTTTCCAACAGGTCACACCTACCTCTCAGTAAATTCCACTTTTTTCCCACCCATAAGCAAATCATGTTCCACTCGATGAGGTAAAGCGGAATCAAGTCGTCGTTTCATCCCTTTTATTCTCTCTATGTGCTCAATTTCTGCTTCTAGACGGTCACGCTGGGACCTATGAGAAAGGAAACAAACCAATTCCATATCCTGCAGACCCGGCAGACAGGGGAGGCTACAAATTGACTGCTGATTGGAAGGCATTGCAAAGGTACCCCAACAGTTTCGAAGCAAACTTACTTTTCATCCTCTGGTCTTTCCGCTCTGTATTTTTCCTGCCACTGGTAGCGATCTGTATGAAGGATAACACCTTTCTTTTTATTATAGTATAAACTGTCTCGGCTACCGAACATGTCCGGGTGGCGACGAGGGATTGTGTACATACGCATTACTGTGGAGGACCTACAAAAAAAGGAAGATTCAATTTTTTATCAGACATGGAGTATAAATTTCCTTCGTTTATCGCAGTTTATGACAAGGAGTCACCTCAAGCAGTGCCCAAAAAAGTGGCCATCTCTTGTCAGAAAGTTAGTTCTTACAAATTTGCATTTTGTGGCAAAAAAGACAAAGTTTTTACATAATCGACTGTGATCTGGTTCACAGACGCACTGAAAATTGCCAAAATTAAAAGCAATTTTGCATGGTAGTCAACAATCATCAGTGCCCTGACCATTTGACATCAAGACCTGGCAGAGCTCACATTTTAAATCTTCAGTTGTTCTGCTAGCACACGTTATTGTCTGTTTGTTCACCAAAAAAGAAATTAGAGCTTGATTTAGTTGGAATAATAGCAAGCAACAATAGAAAGAAGCTTACAAAACCAAATGATTTATGTTATGTTGATCCTAACAAGGCCTCTGCCTGACAACTCTATTATAACCAAGGATCAGGATAGGCCTACCACAAGACCTTTTTGAACAAACCATGAAAATGGTATTTTTTGGGTTTAAAAAATCCATTCATTCAATTTATTTCAATCACAAGAAATTATGATTGGCCTAAGAACCACCATATTGGACTACCTGCATGACTTTAATTTATGGTTAGGCACTAATACATTTTTTATTGAAAACCAGTTATTACTTTTACAATATATACAGCTTGTCCAGAAAGGCTAGTGTAAATCCACATGAGAAAAGGCCTTACACGTGATGCCACAGCTTTTGTTCCCATAGGCCTAAGATGATAGGTGCCGAGCCACGAGAGAGTTTCCCCACAATGGGCAAGTCACCATTTTTTTTCCTTTCGGCTTATACAGAGAGCAAACAACTACTCAAAGTTGAGTTGCCATTGAAAGGCAAAGGCAACTCCTGCACCTTACTTTTAGAAGAGTATGGGGTACGTATGGGTCACTATCCCAGGTGGCTTGGTCCTCACCTCGCCTGACCCATGTTCGTCCTTTATGGTACTTCACCCCAATCAATCAACAAAGTCAGAATTCAACAGTTGTGTGAGTAGATCTATCAACCATGTTATTATCGACACACTCAAGGAATATACCTAGTACCGTAGGGCCTATACCAGCACTTGCTGTGAGAAACCAGACAGATTAGTTCTAGGCTGCAGTCCATGGTTACACACAAAGACCACCTATATGTCTGATTTAATGGTCAAGTAATTAAGCACAGACACACATGGTGCCAAAATTTGGGTGCACACGAATTTTAGTCAATGTTAATCATGTTAGCAGAAATCCCATTTGTATCATGGTAAATCATTATAGCTTGCAGCAAAAATTCTTTCTGATTCATAAACTGGGGGCAGATTGATAAAATGAAAGAAATCCCCGACAGTAGGCCTACTTTGCTTGAAAAACATCCCTAAACAGTAACTGAATAGGGAACACACAGTAGACCATTCGAAATTTTACAAATAGGCCTGATAACACATTGTTGTAAGTGCTGTTGGCCCAAAAACTAGACAGGATTTTCTGAAAAGAAAATTGCGTGTCTCTGTGGGGTGTTGAAAAACATGAAGTGGGTTGGCTGTCTGCCATTGTAATGTCCTGAGAGGTATGAAATGATATCATTGGAAATTGTTGATTTTCGGTACCGGTATGCGTTATTGATGTTCTTGAAAACCATGGAGTACATGTATCTCTCCTGAAATGCATAGGGAAAGATTAGCTTACTTGAAATAAGATCCTTGATATGGCAGTTGGGTGTTGTAGTCCCTAGGAACGTCATCCATATTGGTATTCACTCCTGCTTGGATGTTCTGCATCTGAAAGGTTATTGACATCATGGTCTGTTCAAAAATGAGAGAGTGGATTTG
This sequence comes from Notospermus geniculatus, assembly GCA_002633025.1. Classification (NCBI taxonomy): domain Eukaryota; kingdom Metazoa; phylum Nemertea; class Pilidiophora; order Heteronemertea; family Lineidae; genus Notospermus; species Notospermus geniculatus. The sequence goes on along the minus strand of NMRB01001909.1, from coordinate 51,065 downwards.
ACAAAGATTGTTTTTCTAAACTAACCTCAAGTGCCAGCTGGTTCAAATTCTCTGTCACATCCTTCGTATAAAATTTTTCTTACGGTACCGGTACCTCAAATTTTTATGCTGAATCAAGAGCTGAATGCCACCACAAAATAGATAACAGAGGATAAAACTCCCACGTGGTTCTTATTTGATAGAGACAGCTAATGTCAGGTAGGAGAAAACCAGATGCCCAAGATTCTGCAGTTTGTCAAAGAGGCTTATGATTGCTGTCGCATACTGCAGCATACATTTCACGTGTTCCAACTAAATTGGTGAAGCAAAGATCTGAAGTGATGAACAAGTTAGTGAACACACAGGGCATGGACCATCTCGCAATCATGAAGAAGAGGAAACCAACGTTCCAAATCTCATCAATGGTAAAGCAGAGAGGGCAGTTGTTGGGGTTGATTGAATCTAGAATCTATACTAGCACAAATGGGGGAGAACCTAAACTGAATTCTATTTGAATTTGTTATATGATACTGAATGTGCAGAAGCATGCTACATGGAAGGAATTTCATGATGAACTTGTTAAGAGTAAAGTGGTGGGTTGTTTCTTAAAAGCAACGTCTGGTATGGATCATCAAAGCACAGTGTCAACATGAGAGCTGTAATACAGTACATGTATAAATGGAAAAATATATTGCAAAATTTGTAGAGTAAAACTTCTAGTTGAACTAGACTAGCTAAATTCAAATGCTTGTTGTGGGATTTGTAGGAAGTAAGTAGCAGGTGAAAGCTGGGATCCTCTACCAAAAAGAAAAACGCCACCTTAGATGGAGAACTGCTTTTAGACCGCCCTTGTTTTGTACGGGGAGAAGGCGAGGGTGAGGGTAAGGACTGAACTATAGTCAGACCCTCACTGTAATATTCCAAGGGTTCACCAGTCATGGTGGTTGCAGACTGAAAACGACATAGCGTCAAGAATGATAACCAAGAGAGGACGAAGAATTCAAATTCAGCCATGTCACTGCCAAAATGTGAACCATCAATGCAACAATACAAACTCTAACTGGGAAAAGGTATTTCATGCAAATGCTGCACTTTCATTCTGTCCACATTCTCATACACTCAGTCACTACAAAATAGAAAATCCACCTTTACTCTACCGGTAGTGTAACCAATAACTACTTATGTGATGCCAGTTTTAAATACATGCCAAACCAACTTTTTTTTTTTTGATCACTGACTTCACTTGCCAGCAATTATTGTGAATTACATGTACATGAAATAACATTTTTTTGCAAATCGAAATTCATTTTTTTTCTATTCTAAATGCCAAAGGATTATTTTTAAGTTGTGAGTGGTGTAGGCCTACTATAGGAATGTAATATATGGGCACTGTGTTTTAGTTGCAGTGGAGTCCATTACGTACATGTAATCAGTTATGGTGCATGATCACTGATATCTATAATGAGTCAACAGCTAGGGTTCCAAATTGCTGTCATTTTGTTGCCTGTTCTGAAGGACAGTTATTGCCATTATTGGGGTCAATCAAGTGTCACCCGATTTTGTTGGCAATGTATACACTTGGAGGAATTATACTGAGTATAATTCCTCCAAGGTATACAGACTAAGGCTTCGAATTTCCTTATTACAGTGTATAGGCCTCACTGGTCAGAGCCAACATAGGAGACAGGCCTGAGTTGGAAATTTATTTATTTTAGGCCTTAAATTCAACCCAACTGTCAACAAAGTGTAACAGTAGATGAACTCAGTAGATGAACTCACCCTTCCAAACTGCTTCCTTGTATCCGACTCCATTACAGGGTTCAGATGGATCAGTTTTGGTAACTCAACACCAGATGACGTCTGCTGCATCGCATTTGTAGGCGAACCTGGCCGACCAGGGATACTTGCTGTCAAATCAGAAGAGTCTCTCTCAGGATTTGATCGTTGACTGCGATTTGTCCGCCGTGTATTTTGAGCTCCCTGCATCGGCTTCGGAGGTGAAATGCTGGGGAATTTATTTGGCAGATGTGCCTGTGACATTTTGACATCTGCCATACTGAGCACAACAAAGCAATAGTTTGAAGGCACTAACTTCTTCACTTGTTCTGAAGCTCAGCACTGATAGGATGTTATTTAGGTCACATGATGAATATGATGATCCTGAAAATATAGACAAATTATATGACAATTTCAGGTGAGGTGGCCCATGATTGTATGAGGCAGCATGCCTATTGTTCAAACATGATGAAAACCCTCAAAGGTAGGTATGGCAAAAGAAATTTTCAGCTGTATCAAAATGAAGTACAATCATAACGGCTGTGTAGCTTGATGAATACTGAATTCAGAACTCTATACGTGTTTGGGATGTGTACTTCATGCATGTACACAAAAATTCTTACTATGGCGCTAGTGGCGCCTCTAGAGACAATTTCCGAACCTATCAAAGGTTTTCGCTTTAAAGAGAAGTGTGTGTAGGCCCTAGGTTTAGGCCAACTTGTTTAAAGATGCAGTTAAGCCTGACCTACATAGGCTATTGACAGGCCTAATTTAGCCTACTTAGTGTGGAGCATCCATGTACAACCCATACCAGTCGCCCACGTTGTACATGCTGTACAGTACATTATACAATGTATACAACTACATGCAGGCCTAATCAATTAGGCCTAGAGGTTTGACAATGACAATTCACAATTGACATACGTCAAACTTGTTCAGATGCCGTTTACGTTACCCTCACAAAAAGATGGGATGAGTCCGTGTTGCCTTGATGCCCGTAGCTTTCATGCACACAACCACCCGAACGGCCAGCGTGCTTCTTTTTTGGTAATTTTCAGAGCGGCACACGGTTGTTTACCTCTCCGACCTCCATGTTCCAAGTAGCCAAGTGACGTCATTCGCATGCGCAGTGAATTCGAGCGTCTGCTCCAGCTGTTCAACACGATGTCATTTTTTTGTGGATTTTGGACCATCCTACGGAATGACTTGGTGCAGTTTATCATTTAGAGACTCTCAGGGTTTTCTGTGAAGTATAAAACAAATGTTTGAACGCTACAGTCACTGCTTGTCACATCAAAATGTATTCGGTATATTGGGAATCAATCTTGGTCGTTTACCAAAGGCGACAACACCAACGTTATGGATAGTATGGTGTAATAGTACCACAGATGTCTTTCAGGTGTGTGATCTGTTTATCAGGACAGGCAACACATGAACACAGTGTGTCATTGAGGGTGTGTGGAGACAGAGACTAGTTGTATCTTCCTTCACCAAGTTGATGTGCTCCTGGAGAACCCATCATAAAGATATTCCTCCAGAAAATACATTCAGTCAGACAATCCTTGTCTCATATCCATTCATTTTGATTCACACATAGATTCAGGGACATTTGCCCAAGTCCTTTAATGAAATGAGGTAGATCTTAAGTCCATGACACAAGTGAAAATACCCGCATCTCTTTAATATCTTTTTCAGTTGTCTCTTTTTTGTCAGGAAGAGAGTATCTTGCTGATCTCAGCTTCCCCTTTGGTCAAAGCAGTGATGAACTTTAGGCAGGTAAGCATACACCATAATTGCAGTCCTCATGGTCCTATTGGTCCTTTGTAATAGTGCCAATCAGACTGCATACAGGAAGCAGGGCCTTCACCATATTGACCACTGAAAGAAGCAGTGGGCTGAAGACCTGACCGCTGACCTGGTCAGATTCCCAATTGTAATGGAGAGGACTGTGGAGGTTCTGTGAGGGTCTCCAGTTTCCCCCTACAAAGTGGAGGTTTCCTGAAGTACTCTGATTTCTTCTTGCATTTCATTGTGTCAATGACGTTCAACTTTTAAGAATTTTCATCTGATGAAAAATTCTTAAAAGTTGAAAAAAATCATTAAATAATGTTCTCAATCATGTCCTTTGTCATGTCTGTAGGTTTCTAAAACTCTGGAGGAATTCGATGTGCAGGAACAACCCTTGACCTACCTTGAGACTCACTGTCCAAATGTCAAAGTTCATCATGCAGCTGTAGAAAATTTGGACCCAGAAATCAATGTAAGTCAACATCACCATTGGCATCATGTCAGTTCTATTTGTATTGGAGTCTAATGACTTTGCACTGGTGTTGATTTCATTGTTAGTTTCTTGGGTATTATGCTCACTGCTCGACTGTGGAATAAAAAGGTGGGTTTCTCATTCACACTTTTTGTTTCAGGAATTGACAACAAGTGATGGTGAAAGGTACAGATACAAGAAACTGTGCCTCTGCTGTGGAGCAAAACCAAAGGTTTGCCGTAGCCTCATACTTTTCGGTCTTATCAGCCTTGTATTACCGGGTATATGAACAAGTCACAGTGCAAATACATTTTTCAGATAATTGCCAAGGACAATCCATATGTTGTGGGGATCCGAGACACGGAGAGCATAGAGGAATTCCAGAAAAGGATTGCAGAAGCAAGGAGAATGGTAGTTGTTGGTAATGGAGGTATTGCTACAGAACTTGTGTGAGTACAGTACATTGCACTGATCAATGAATTGTGCATGGGTGTGTTGACAAATCCCGTGTTCGCATTCCTGCACACATCCCATTGCACAATCAGTCTCATCTTCAAAAGTCCTTCATGGTTACTGCTACAACTGCAGATATGAAATTGAAATTTCAATTGCAGATATGAAATTGAAGGGTGTGAAGTCATCTGGGCCATTAAGGATTCTTCAATCAGTGCGACATTTGTTGATCCGGGGGCAGCCGAGTTCTTCCTTCCGCAGTTACGAGTGGAGAAAGATCCAAGCAAAAAACCGAAAAAAAGAGTAAAATATACAGACACTGATGACATAGAACCAGGTACATTTATTTTTTTGCCTTTTCTCAGAATATTTAAGGCTGAATGACTTAGAAACACCCAAGCCCGAATGAATCCTTAATAGGGGTTCCACTGTAGTTTTGTTGCTTCCACTCCTAAATGAATCCTATGGTCAATTTTTCAGTCAGAATGAAAATAAGTGGAGATTCGCTTGGAGGTGCCCTTGGCCCGGATTGGTCTAAAGGTTTACAAATGAGAGGCAGAAGTGAGGTAAGTTATACGCCACTAATGGGTGATATGTGGTTCTGACAAATATTCCTAGCTGACCAGAGCTCAATTTCAACATCGGCCATTGAATGCACGCTTGCATTCCATCGTCTGACGTTGGTGCTTAATCGAAGTGAAAACTCACTTCAAGGCTTGACTTTGTCACACCCATCTCTCAAGACCATTGCTATTCTGCCCTTGTTATGTGTCTACAATGCTTTCTAGGGTTCAAAAGACATCCATGTTGAATACAGTGTTGAAGTAAAAAAAATCATGTTGAAGGATGAATTCGTAAAAGCTGGATTAACTGCAGTTGGCTCTCCAGCTGATGGTCAGACACATGGTGAGTTATCAGACAACTAATCTACTTCAGGTACAATTTACTTTTCACCACAAATCTTTTGTTAATCCAACTGATATAATGAGCGAACAACAAATGATAAAAATATATGGCAGGTTTGATTCATTAGTTCACCGTTTCTTCACCAGATGACACTTCCTGGCCTGTCTACATAGAGTTGACAAATAACAAAATATATGGCTGTGACATCATAGTCAGTGCCACAGGAGTCATTCCAAATACAGACATTTGCAAAAAAGGAGGCCAGGTAAGACATCTCATCTAATTTACATGTATTGGTGTTCTGTGGACAGGTCAGCACAGTTGAAATGTTAGTGGGAAAATCATAGCATATACTGATATTGTTGGCTGGTCAGCTGAGGAGTTCTCCAGCAATTCCTGTTTTCTCCTACATCAGCTATAACTTACCCACTGCTGTTTGTAAACCTAAGAAAGTCCCATTAAACCCGCAACCTCTGATTCAATATTGCATTGATCAAACTCCCATTTCAGTTTCATCTTGCCGATGATGGAGGGGTTAAAGTCAATGATAAACTTTGTACAAGTGTGAGAGATGTCTTTGCTGCTGGTGATGTGTGTACAGCTTGTTGGGACCCTGCCCCACATTGGTTACAAGTAAGTACAGTAGAGCCTCTATTAAGGAGACCTCAAGAACTGGTAGATACTGTCCTTTGATTGAGAGGTGTCCTGGTAAGGGAGGTTAAAATGACTAGAAATGACCAATTCGGGACTGAACTTTGTGAATGAATATCCTCCAGATTACTAAAAGTGACAATCTTTCTGCAAACAGTATTCTCTCAGAGTAATTGGCTTAGAGAAGACACACACTGAGATTTGGCATGATATGTTTTCAGATGCGATTATGGACCCAAGCAAGACAGATGGGACACTACGCTGCGAAAAGTATGGTTGCTGATCTCAACAAGGAAGAAATCTCACTAGACATATGCTTTGAGTTGTTCTCTCATGTCACAAAGTTCTTTGGTTATAAGGTAAGGAATTGCATAGGAATTCAGACGGGTACCAGACTCCCTTGTGGTATGTGAATATGGAAATGGATAGCCAGAGGTTATATTCAAATGAAAATTATTTTCTTATATGACCTCCTACCTTTAAATTCCAGGTTGTGCTTCTTGGTAAATTCAATGCCCAGGGTTATGGAAAAGAGTATGAAATATTATTGCGTGTAACTAAAGGTGAGTTACAGAGTTAACTATTTCGCTGCCATTGGGAATTTCATGAATAACAGACTAAAATGTAATGATTGTGATATGTCAGCGAAACCCTGTCACAAAGGTATTCATTGGAAAGTTATCGGAGCTTTCCAGTGAACTTTTTGATGGTGTTTAGGTTGAAATGCTACAGAAGTGCAATGCTGGTTACCAGTTCAAAGTCGGTACCAGTGCCATCCACTGCAAAGTGTATTTTCTTTAATTTTCTTTCAACCCTTAATTTTTCAGGACAAGAATTCGTTAAAGTTGTAATGAAAGATGGACGGATGTGCGGTGCTATTTTGATCGGAGACACAGACTTGGAAGAGACTTTTGAAAACCTTATTTTCAACCAAATGGACTTGAGCTCATTTGGTGAAGATTTATTGGACCCTAATATAGATATTGAAGACTACTTTGATTGACTCTCGTCTGGAAAAGCCATTATGCCTGTGATTGAGTAAATTTTGTTTACCTTTGGAATTAAATGTCTGATTGAAATCCCTGTGTAAGCCTGTGGAATGGTAGAGTAGCTGTACCATATCTGGGAAGTGGATGCAGTGATTTCCTATGCAAAACCCTTTCAGGGCCTCCATTTATTTCCACCAGCTATTATTTCAGTCAGTTATAGAGTTGTTGGTTGGCGCAGTTAAAATAAAGATAAGAATGTGATGCAGATGCGATGTCATTGTGTTATCTGAAGATTGGTTCATATATGATTGTCCCTAGAACAGCCCTTCCATCTTTCTATTGCCCTGGGACGGCATTTTTAGGAAACACCCTGTAGTTGAATGGTTCTCTTCAATGATCTACCTTCATGTAAGTAGGCCTATGTACTTGATATTGAGCTCTGTTCCAAAAGCACTGGAAGCTGAAAACTTCAAAGTCCTCCAAGGGTTGATCAATGAGCAACTTACTGCTTTCATCTGAATATCTTTTCATGACCCCACACGGAAGGAAAAATCCGTATATGACGTTATTGGCTTTCTATTCATGTTGACCACTTGATAGGCGTAACCTTGATCTCAAATCTCTTCTGACATTTTTGTCAACTTCTCTCATTTTCAAGGGTGCTTTCCCCGAGAATGTCGGTGGGAACATGTAGACAACAGAAGTAGACACTTTTTACAGGGGGACATTCTTTACTGCAACATCGGAACGCATTGAGTAGAGGAGAATCCAACAGCATTAAATATGAATACTAAATTTAATGATACGTGTATGTCGTCTCTTCATCAACGACTGAAAATTTATTGGCTGCCATCTAAGCCATTTATACACAAACGGACATCAGCTACTAATGGGATGATATTGAAGTGACGCATTAAATGAAGCCGTCCCATTGCTGTTTACTATGACTGGATTACATTATCATTGCACGGGGGACACATTTTTATCATCCGGCCCCATGAAGCAGATACGATTTAGAAAAATTCATCACTTCGGACTTAATTGCATGGGCGTCGGGAGAGTTTTTAATTGCGCGCAGCCTCATAGACTGGTGTCACCTTTGCAACCCCAAAGCTTTCGCCCTCCCTCACCGAAAAACAGCCTTGAACGAGCCTACGTTGTTGCCCGTTAGTCAATCTCTAGGGGTGCTAACTAGATCAATTTACCATCGGCTGTCGTCAAAGCAACGGACACTACTAATGGACTATCTAAATGGACGTGGTTGTTAAACTAACCGAAATATCATTCAAAGTGACAAATACCAAACTTCCCTTGTTGATAATAGTTTTGATGGCTATATTGGGATGCTTCGGTCAAAATGATAAATATATAAAATCGACTAATTGCTTCCGTTGAAATATCAGCAAAGCAATAACAGGCTTCATAGAAGGTTTTGCGTCATTGGGTACATGGTGGTCACCCCCCTACGCATGGGAAAGGCGGATTCCTGACTTTAGTCTTCTAGGAACCAAGTCAACAACACGGATACTGCACTAAGGTGCGACAGTCGCTTCAATCAGCACTTTAGACGAATGCACGGTTGGCCATTGGTATGTATGACCGTTTCTTCCTTCTTGAAGTCTGCCTCTGCTTTGTCACCAAAACGTAGGCCTTGGACTCCAGTAGGCCTAAACCCCGCGGCACACGAGGCAACTTTCCTTGCTTTCCATTAAAGAGCAAGACGGACCAGTTGCCTCGTGTGCTGTGTGGGCGTAGGTCTTCATCCTCGTGAGCGATTTGTGAAGGCGTTAACGATTTTCAACTCGCACATGTTCTGTCCCCGTATAAAGCGAGTTATAAAAATCCATTCATCTTTGTTGAAAGCTCGGACACTTGATCAATTTCAAGTTTGCATCTGGCAGTATAATCCTACATTTTACAGTAAATCAATGGTGACAACAGTTGTGGGACAGTTTTAGGTTCTCGAGTATTGACTATCCTGTTTTAATGTTTGTTTTCATGTGAAATTTAAGTGATGTTAATGAATGAAAAACAAGGAATATCGACGTTGCCGTGCAGTTTGGATTGGTACGGTCACCATTCTGGACAAATTCTTCTTCTAGGACCTCGAGATGCTAATATTCAGTATTTCGGCTCGCCAAAAAGGTGACGTTTTCTTAAATACTTTTACTCTATAGGCCTTAATATACTGCACAACAGTCAGAAGCATCGAAGGCCGTTGGCATTTCTTCTAAAAGGTTTCTTTATTTGCAGGCGCAATAGAAGTTTCGTCAGGAACAACGAAGTCTCCTCGAAATAACTGGATACAATAGTTAATGGAGCGTTAGGAACAACGAAGTCACACTTGGATAACTGCAGGACACAATAGTTAGTGGAGCGTTAGGAACAACGAAGTCACACTTGGATAACTGCAGGACACAATAGTTAGTGGAGCGTTAGGAACAACGAAGTCACACTTGGATAACTGGACACAATTGTCAGTGGAACGCCAGGAACAACGAAGTCACACTTTGATAACTGGACACAATAGTTAGTGAAACGTCAGGAACAACGAAGACACTTGGATAACTGGACACAATTGTCAGTGAAACGTTAGGAACAACGAGGTCACACTTGGGTAACTGGACACAATAGTTAGTGAAACGCCAGGAACAACAAAGTCACACTTGGATAACTGCAGGACACAATAGTTAGCGGAGCGTTAGAAACAACGAAGTCACACTTGGATATTATAACTAGACTATTAACTGGTAGTTAGTGAAACGTTGAAAGGAATAAATCACTGTGAGGCCAGGACAATATTGAAACTTCAAAGACAGTGGAATATCACCTGAAGAATAAATCTGCATCGAAACTTGGAACTTTATAATCTAAAAAGAAACAACGTTCATTCACTTATCGAAAATGTCGTCGAACAAAATTTCACCAGACGAACTAGACATTGAGGACAGTGAAACGTCAATAAACCTCAAGGCCATCAGAGTGGCAACCGAAAATATTTCAAGGAAGGCGAAGTTGGCCAGTGGGTTGGTTTCTAGAAAGGAAGCTTTGGAGCAGATTGCAAATGGTAACCAGCCGGGGATGATGTACGAGGAATTTGAGTTCTGGTATGATATCATTCGTGCTGATGATCTGAAAGGAGCGAAGGAAGTGTTGGATGGGTGTAGTGAGGGCGAGAAGACCGTACTCTTGAACGCGCCGTTCCTCTTCGATGATTTGGATTGTGAAGGGTTTGGTCTGACACATGAGGAGAGGTCGACAGTTATGCTTTTTTGCAAGCCGACCAGCATTGCCGCGGCACACAGGAGCCGGAAAATCATGAAACTGATGACCGAGCATGGCGTACATCACATGTCACGTGATACAGGTGGAAACAACATCTTTCACGTCATAGCAATCGTTGCTCATGTTTTTCCAGAATACGAGGAGGAATTCGCTGAAATGTACAAGGACCTGGTGGCACAAATTGACAGTTTGACAATCATAAAACATCTGCTGTATCAAGAAAACAAGCAAGGTTTCCGACCTCTTGAGTTGGCGGCTCATTACGATGTGTACGCGCTGATGATTGAGATGTTTGAAACTGAAGGCGTCTACAGGTTCAGCTCGTTTGGCATGACGCCGGTGCCATTGGTCCGCTACGATATGACCGAGTACGAGTCGTGGGACGGAGACCGGCAACGAAAGTCGCCATTACGGGCTTTAGTCTACCTGAACAAGGATGATATGAAGAAAGAAAGTTGCGACAGACTGTTCAGATACCCTTTAATCCAGATGTGGGTGAACAGAAAATTCTGGAACTACATCTGGATGGTCTTCATCTGGTTTATCCTCCGGACGATCTTCCTTGCTTGTTTCCTGGATTGCGGTTTTGAGAGGTACATTTTCAACAAGAAAGAGGAGATTCTCAATGCGACCTGCCCAAAGAAGGTCGGCGACATCAAGACCGTTCTTGAACAAACCACGCGGCTGTCTGATTCTGGTTTCAGTGTATGGTACTTCATCGTGTACGCTCTTGTTGTTCTGATCGTCGATGTCTTGGAAATCGTGGCACTTTGCACGTTCCGGAGAACGCCCAAACTTGGTAACGCGTTACGTTTCTGGCGGCGATGTTCCTTCACTGTCTTCACACGAATTGCCCTCGGCGCCGCTTGCTTGGTCGGTCTCATGGACGTCTTCATAATCAAGTACGGACTGAAAGACATACCCACGGATATTGCAAAGGGAATCACCACAATGTTAACGTCAGCGTACATCTTCGCAGTCATGTCTCTCGTGTGGTCACACCTGTATTTCCTGCAACTGCTTCCAAAGATCGGACACTTCTTGATCGGATTTCAGTGGATGCTGCTCGCGTTCTGCAGCTTCATCATCGTGTTCATCTACATCTTCGCTTCGCTCAGCATCGCGTTTAGCAAGCTTTATCTCCTCTCCTGCATCGATGCTGGCTTCAAAGAGATAGGGACGTCTCTGTATTCGACGTTTCTCGTGATGTTAAACATGAAGTCGTTCCTGATATGGGAAGCAGACGTCGCCATTCTTCACGCGGTTTTCGTCTTCATCATCGCGCTCCTCTTGCTGAATTTCCTGATTGCCATCTTGACGGATACCCAGGCAACGGTCACCAAACACATCACGACCATCGACACCGTTCAAGTCCTTGACATGACCTTGACACTGGAGGACAGATTTGGATGGTTGTACAACAAGATTTGGAACAGGGAAGAACAATTTGTCTTCACCTTGAAAGAAAACATTATCAGGGGTGACGGCGGGTCTTTTGTCAATCCATGCAAGGGGTTGTGTGCATCACTGAGGAACAAAAAATCCCGATCTGACGGGGAAGACGGGCACCCGTGATGGGGAAGAAAGTGACCCGTAGATGAATATACATGTACATGTACTTCAGTGTTGTCATTCCCAGTTCGAAGGCTATCCCGCACTGCCCGCGCTCTTGCCGTTGCAAGCAAGAGACATGACACGTTCGGACCAGCGGCCTCAAGCTCAGCTAACATTTGCTTTGAGGCCGATACCACTGAATAATTACTGAGTATGAAGAGACAAAACTGAACAACTAGTGAAATCCACGAGACTCGCACGACCTTATTTCCATTAAAGTGCAGAATTGGAAATTGATGTCGGTTTAATCTGTTTCCGTTTCCACTACATGACTACAACTCTGCGTTTCCGTGCATTCACTCTTTCTCACTTCCGGTAGTGAAGCGTCAATCAGTGGCACACGGAACTGGTCCGATTCCGGTCCATAAAATATTGATTTAATGGACTTCTGCATCACCGTGTCCGGAAAAATGGGACAAACGGACATACCGGAATCGGACCGCATCCGTATGTAGTGATCAACGCTTGAGGTAGCGATGAACACGATACCTCCGGGAAAGCGCGTGAAAAATCGCTGAAGTGCAGCGGTTGTTTTTCATCATTTGCATAGGCGACATGTACAACTTTCATTTCTGGGAGTTCTCTTGCAATTACCGGCCATTGGAACGCATGAGTTGTTTACATTTAAGCAAAAATAGATAAGTGAGCTTATCCATTTTTGATTTAAGCCAATTAGCAAGCTGCCAGTAGGTTCCATAAAACACATTTCAAATGATGAAAAGAAATTGAACAAAATTTACTAATTAGTTAGATATGAAATGAGAATAAAAGTGAAAGAAAAAAACAGTACGGTAAATCAAGGGGACTCAAACCCACTTCAAAAATTCTGCCGGATCCAAGTCACACGGCCATTGCGCCATGAATACCGCATACCCCGGCCAATCGGATCGTTGAAATTTCTGTAGTGGATCATGGGCTTTGAAAAAAAGTTTCGCTGTCGATTCGATTTGCCCCGCGTTTAGACTGGTACCCGGTCCTAACAATTATACATCGGACTAAAGGCGGTGACAAACTGGCGCGTAAGCAATGCGTCGGGAAAGCGTTCAACCACTCAGGGAGACGGTAACACGGACCGAAACACCTACCAAAGAATCTGATTGGCGGAACGCCTGCAGGACGCGCCGCGTATGCGCCAGTCTGTCACCGGCTTAAGTCACGAATGCAGCGCGCAGGTTGGTAGGATCACGTACTAGTCTAGCCCGCGTTCCGCTCGCTCCCTCGGTAAAGACACGGATATTCCGGATTTTGCCGATAGAAAATGCGCGCGTGGCACCATGCTGACACTGGTAGCCCGCACTCAGTGGCAGCATCGTTACATTTTGGGGTACTTATTTCGGATTGTGCAGAGAGAAATTCCGTGCACAGCACCCTATATTATAGAAGGATACATGTACCTACAGATTGTCACCGGCCAGATTCATTCCAGAATCCTTGTCAGAACTTCCAGTCGAGGAAGTTTTGGAGTGACCTGAGAATCCCATACACCCATGCGGCAATAGGTTTGCTAATTTAATCCGCGCAGTGATGAGGTCGCGATTATTATTACTTTTTTGTCTTGAGATGCGCCACATCACCTTCGAGGCGGCAACATGATTTACGATTTTAAAACTTTCAGTAAAGTCTGGCAACATCTATCTTTGACCTAATGGAATGCGGAAGTTAGGAAATTGATCGTTGGATTTTCCGCGGACCTTTAATCACATGCGGCTATTGAATGACCAGTGGACAACACGAACAATCGGGAACGACCACAAGTGATCGACAGGCATGATTAAAAATCGCAAAGCTCTGCCACATAACATGACTTCCGCATTCCATTAGGTCGAAGATAGGTGTTGCCAGACTTTATAATCAAAGGAAATTCCCCACCGCTCGCCGCAAACCGCGGTGATCCGCTCTATTGGAAACCCCGGGTGAACTGGGCTTCAGAAGCAGCGCGGCGAGGCAGAACAACGCATTCGTCGCATTCCGGCGCGTTCATGTTCGCGCTTCTGGCGGGAAAAGTTCCTTCCACTTTTCCCAGATGGCATGGCGAGCGATTGTGGCGGGCTCCTGCGAAGTCGTCTGCTACGCGGTTGACTCGCCGCTTCGAACTTTCTCATAATATTCACCACACCCAACTGACTCGGAGATGTTTCGGCGGACATGATTCTTTCTTTTGGCCTGCTTCACGGGATGAACTTTTTATGGTAAGCTGGCATGAAGAATTTCGTCGAATGAATGTGAAGTGATAGTTGCTTTGAGTCCATGTCCATGCATGTCATCATGGTTGGCCTAGATTGTATTCTGCCGGCATTGTGTGAGTGTAAAGTGAGTGTAAACTCGTGCAAACTCAATACATACTGACATATAAAACCTACTGACCCGTAAAATAATGATGTACGTGCACCTTGAGCTCCGGCTGCAGTGGTCAGACCAAGAAACTAAGCTGGAAATGCGACGTTACGGTAGGTGCCAACTCAGTATGGACAGCCATGGGGGGGGGGGGNGATGAGATTTGAGGTCAAGTTCCTGCACTCTGAGACACGACAATAATCATCTTTTATCCCATGATTTTGCTGAAATTTTTTTTCGCACAATTTGCCTGGGGGGGGGGGGCATTTGCCCCCTTGTCCCTATGCTAGCTACGGGCCTGCTCCTGAGTTGATACGCTTCTGAGATGGAGGTCCCTTTGACTAGATTTGACTTCCCAGAGCAAGGAAATGGGGGGTTTTCACAAGGGTGGGGAAAACATGGAGTATTTGCGTCAGAAACCTCTCCTCAGCATCAACTATTAGGGCCTAGGCCTACCCTGCAGCTCTCTCATTTACCATGGATGCTGGTGACAGGATTTGACGTCCCATTGGAATATATCAGATTTTATTGTTAAATGATGGATTACAGTGGCTATAGAAATCATGACCATTTGAATATAACCTTAAAATAGCAGACTATTGTTGCTGGGACTTGCATTCCTAGGACTGTCATTCCTTTCACACCGGACTGCAACTTCCCTAGTTCTGACAGCTTGCATATATCAACAAGACAGATAATGTGTAGTCTGTATGAAAATACTAGTGGAATTGGAAAAATAAGTGTGCTAAATTGGCCTGACGAATTAGGTCGAGTATGCCATTCATTCCATTAGAACTATAAATGTCGAGACATAGAGGTTGATCAAAAACAATAATGTAGATAGATAGATGCCAAATTTTATCGGGTACAATGTATGTGCCATACATTTTTCACCATCTGTCAAGTTCCCATGGTCAAGTGCGTGGGTGAAGGTCAAGATATTTAGATGTACGCCTATTTATCACAGTAAAAAAATGAAAATTTGTCTACCTGTCTCATAAATATACCTGACATACATTTGCTGTTTGATACTTGTCTATTGGTTGTTAACCCCTCTCTTTATGGTTTGAGTAAATTGGGCTTCATTACACTAAACCTGGTGCCGTTAGGCCTACTTTCCTGCGGCACCAGGACGGTGTCACATGGTGATTAATCACACTAATACCATATCACCATCATTCCCATCCCTTGGCCCTACAAGGCCTCAGTGCTACTTGGGTGATGTGTCTCTTAGGTACAAATGCGTCTTTCTCCTCTATCACCAGATTTAGTGCTGAATTCCAGCTTGCCATCCTAATAGCTGTTGTCACCATCACGCTACTACCAGGTAGTGCCAATGCTCCTTTCTCTACAGGTCATTCTAATACCTGCTGTCACCATCACCCTACTACCTACCAGGTAGTGCCAATATGCTCCTTTCTCTACAGGTCATTCCAATACCTGCTGTCACCATCACCCTACTACCAGGTAGTGCAAATGCCCCTTTCTCTACAGGTCATTCTAATACCTGCTGTCACCATCACGCTACTACCAGGTAGTGCCAATGCTCCTTTCTCTACCACAGGTCATTCCAATACCTGATGTCACCATCACTCTACTATTGCTATGGTTGTGCCCGGTACATCTATCACACGATGGTCCCTGAAGATCCCATTCATACTTAACTTTCATAAGATTGCTCTTCAGTTTTGTTTGCAATTGTCAGGTATGGGTAAATCATCTGATAAAGTATGAGATTTTGAAGAATATTTGTGATTTTCATGTTTACATTAACACCACCCTTAGCTATTGATAAGGAATGTTTTTCTTATCTCTGAATGAGTATGTTTTCCTTCTCTGGTGACTCTTGCCATTAGACATGATAGAGGTAGGATGTCTTTGATGAGGTAGACACTACACTTCTCAGGTAGTATCTGATGACAGCTTCAGTTCAATTAACAATTTCGCTGCAAAGGTCCAAAATGAAAAGCTATCCAAAACAGAGCACAAAAAAAACGACACACAAAAGAAAAATGCAAAAGAGCTTAAAAGGCATCTTGAGAGCCAAGCACCAAATAAGCATTATTGGCTCTAGAGACAATGGCCGATATTCATAAAAGCTAGCAAATGCTTTTACTTCAAGTTTTGTGTACATTTACATTGGACGTCGCTGTGCAAATCTGAAGTAAAAGCATTTGCTAACTTTTATGAATACGATACCAGCCATTATTGTGCAAATCAGTGTACAGCAGGAGGAAACCGGAGTGCGTGGAGAAAATCTGTGCTGTCAAAGAGAGCCACCCTCTCTATCACATGAAGATGGATCGGACTGAGAATTGAACCCAGAATCCCAATGGTAACAGGCGCCAATGTGTCCACTATGCCGCTCTCACAGCCCAAACACAGGTAGTCATTGGCCCGTATTTTAGAATGCTCCGCAACAAAAAGCAGTTCCTCAAGGCTATTGTTCTTCTGTTGAGAACAATAGCCTTGAGGAACTCCTTTACGTTGTTCTTCTGTTGACAACAATAGCCTTGAGGAACTCCTTTACTCCTCAACATAAAGGAGTTCCTCAAGGCTATTGTTCTTCTGTTGACAACAATAGCCTTGAGGAACTCTTTTACGTTGTTCTTCTGTTGACAACAATAGCCTTGATGAACTCCTTTACTCCTCAACATAAAGGAGTTCCTCAAGGCTATTGTTCTCAACAGGAGAACAATAGCCTTGAGAAACTCCTTTACATTGAGGAGCATTCTAAAATACGGGCCATTGGAAAGCTTTAGTGAGTTCTTTACTCTTTCCAATGGATACCAATAAAACAGGGTTTCCAAGGGTTTAGGGTTGCATTATTGGTTTGTTGGTTGCAATGCAAGTGCCAACGGTGTTGAAATGGTTAATAACATACTCGCCAAATAATAGTTCTGAAGTGTCGTATTTTGTAATTTTATGTTTCAAAGGTACAGCCCAGGCTTTGCGACTGAAGACGTCGATGATAGTCAGGAGATAGTTGTAGCCGTCATTGTGTTTCCGCAAGTTCTGCACAGAAACAAGGTCCGCTTGCCACTGGTGGTCGATGCCACGAACGATGGTTTTTCGGCGCTTGAAATGTTTTCTAGCCGGTTTGTGGAGCGTGTACGTATCTTGTCCGCTCAACCAATGGACAACATCTTTTCTTTTGATATTGGCATTTTCTCGGCGGCTTGCAGCGAGCAAGCGAGCGATGGAACCGTAACTGGCTGGATTTTCGAGGTTGAAGTAAATTCTTGCGAAGAGGTCATGGTGTGGGTCGTTGTCGGCATTTGCTTTTCCTTGTGTCGCACCCGTGGTTGGCTGTGCCCTTGTCATTTTTCGCCGCACCCCACGACTAGTCGTAGTCATCTTCCTCATCGCTTGTCATTGCCTCAACGCCACGGGTCGCATCGCTGGCAATGGATTCCTCGCTCTCGCTTTCTCCGGCATTGTCCTCGTCACCCGATTCGTTTCCGCTCGTGTCTCGCTCTTCCTCCTCCTCCTCCGCCTGCTGCAGCTGCTGTTGCTGAGCGGCCTCTTTGTTTGTGCTGCTGACTTTGGCTCGTCTGTTCTTCGCTTGTGGCTGTGGCTGTTTCGCTTTGTTTTGCTGCACCTTGTCTGCGTTTTCAGTGGTTTGGCTTGCTTCCCACCCGTTTTCTGCCTCGTTTTCACTGCCGCTGCTGCTGCTCTCGCTCAACTGGTGCGTGTGGCGCTCGTGTGGCTTCGAGCTTATGGCATGGTCGCTTGCACCGTGCGCGATAACTGGTGGCGAGGCGAAAGCGACTTGGCAGCCTTTCCCGCTGCTGATGAACACTCTTGCGGCTTCCTTATTGCCGCCGTGATCGGCTTGGTTTTTGTTTTTTCCGCAACAAAAGACTTCCACGTTAACGCAAACAAGCGGTGCTGGCGATGTTGTTCCCCGTCTTCGCTGTCGTTTTCCTGCTGGTGTCTGCTTTTGCTCGGTTGTTTCGTCGCTGTGGACACGTGATCTTTTACGGTGCTGCTTCTGCTGCTCGGGATCCGTTCGCGTTGTTACCGATCTGCTACCTTGTTTTCCCGCTACAGGTTCTTGGCACCCCGTGGCTGGTGTTGTTTTCTTATCTGTGGCTGCTGGCGATGAAAAAAAGAATTCTCGCTGGCTTTCGTGTCACCGAGAGCTTGTGCGCTTTGCTGCTTCTTGTCGTTCCCACCTCCTCCTTGCACGATAGATGGGGTTTTTGTGTTGTGTTTAGCCTGAATAGGTGGTGCGTCGGTATGCGGGTTTTTCGCCTTACCCTTCTTTTGCTTGGATTGCTGCTGGTGCTGTTCTTTGCGCCGTGCGCGAGCTTCGCGTTCGGCCTCCAACTTCCGATAACAGGCGTCGCATCGTTTTTCGTCGTGGTTGAAAAATTGAGGGCTATTAAACGGCCGATGACACCTGGCGCATTCCCTGAAACAAGCTTGTTGGCAAACTGCGCAGTAGGTCTTCGTGGGTACGAGGTGCGATAGGCGATTACACCAGCTGCATTTCTTTTTGAAATTTTCGAAATCGGTGCTGGAATCGAAAGTAGAACCGTCCGTTTTGCTACGGTCTTTGCCCAGTGTTTTTGCGCCGCTGGCAGTGCCAGTCGTCGTGTTTGCTCGTCCAGCTGTTTTTTTCATGATCGAATGGCCTGCACAGCAGTTACTGTTCTTGTCTATCGGTTTGTTTTTACTTTTGCCCGCCATCATCGCTCGCTGCATCACATGCCCTTTTTTCTTGCTCCACTAGAGTTTTTATGAAATCGTATAGTCGCCCAGCTGTGGCCTGATCCGTTTCCGCGTACACAGCATCGGCGGTGTTGCTTTGGAAAAAAGGGTTGTTCGCGGTTCGCCACCATTGGAGGTGTTCACGGTAGCAAACGTCCAACGCATTCAGGTATGCTTCATCGATAACCACCTCGTAGGGCCGACCTCGGCGCATGATATTTTCTTGGCATTGCTTGCTGCTAACGTCGATGTAGTAGATGCCACTGTAGCCTTTGCCGAAACCATGCGCTTCAAGCGTTGCTTTGGCCATTTCGGTTGTTTCATGGTGGAGGAAATCTCGAACGAACTCACTAATCTTGCCCATATTGTAGGCGGTTTCAACAAACGGGAGTGGCCCGAGCAAGGATCTGTCTGTCAGCATCACATGGTACTGTGTCTCGCTTCTAGGTTGGTTTTTGTTGGTTGCGTCTACTACGTTTCCTCGCTCGTCGAAATTCTCCCACATTTTCGTTGGTCTTTGGCTGCCAGCGAAAGATTTTTGGCATTCTCTTGCGAAAACAGCATTCACAGAACGAATAATATGCAGCTGGCTGAAGGATAGGTTTTCGTTCGGCTTAGCATAAGCAAGGGCTAAAGGATTGTGCTTGCTAAAGTGGGTGAATTCGGTCAGACCTTCCCCAATAGTCTGCAAGCTGAATTCGTGAATCGGTTTGGCTAAAGCGTATTCTGCTGCGAGCTGTGCCAGAAGTGTAGTTTTCCCGCTGCCTATCAGACCTTCGACTGCGACCAATAATGTTCTTGACCTTGGAAGCGCCATTTTGTTTTTTGCTGTTGTGGGTGTTGTGCTGGTTGCGCTGGTGGTCGGTGCTGGTGTGCGATGAATCACAATGGTTTCATTCACGTTGTCGATGATAACAGTGTTCGAGTTTTATCCTCCGATTTGCCACCACTGCTGTGGACTTTTT
Organism: Notospermus geniculatus; assembly: GCA_002633025.1. Taxonomy (NCBI): domain Eukaryota; kingdom Metazoa; phylum Nemertea; class Pilidiophora; order Heteronemertea; family Lineidae; genus Notospermus; species Notospermus geniculatus. The sequence goes on along the minus strand of NMRB01001909.1, from coordinate 31,137 downwards.
TTTCTTGCCTTTTTGATATAATCTCTTCGTCTTGCGGTTGCCAACAGCTACAACAGATCCACGTGCAGGCGACGTCCTTGAGTCGCGCCCTCGCTGTGGGCCCGCAGTCGGTTTGGTCAGCTCCGAGCAATAGTGGTGGTGGATTCTCCTCATTCGTTGCCATTGTTGGCATGGAAATCTCATCGCCGCAATCTCCTCTCATTGCCTTGGTTGTCATGAGTAGTTTTTAAAAAAAGGTGTTGGTGCTGCCGTGTGTGTAGGTGCGTGTGTGTGTGTGTGATGGTGGTGATGGTAACAATGGTGGTGGCATTCTTGGTGCTGCGCTCACAACTCTCATTTTCATCATACTACCAGCCGGGCGTGCTTTGCTTTTCCTGCTGCTGTTGCCGTTTTGCACGCTTCCCCCTTGTGGATGCGGCTGTTGCCGTTGCGCCTGGCTTGCTCCTCCTCTTGCGCTTGGGTGTGCTTGACGCTGCCTGTGGGCCGTTCACGTCGGTGGCCACGGTTATCTGTGGCTGCGCTGACGGTGGTGTAGGGCAACCGTCGTCATCCATGGAGAAATCATCATCGTCATCATCGTCGCCGAGGCTGACAAAATCTTCTGGGTCGTCTGCTCCGCCACTGAAGTCGGCCATAGCCGCCTCTTCCTTGCAGCGTTGTTCTTGTTCCGCGCGAAGCACTTCTTGTGCTGCTGCGCGAAGTTCGTCTTGTCGCTTGATGATCTCCTTCATCTCGCTCGTTGTCAAACTGACCGATTTGTTGTTCTTCGTCTGCCGCAGGTGCAACCATGTGTCATCGCCCCACCTGCAGACATTCAAATGAAGTCTTCTCGAAATGACGAATCTAATGTTTTCACGGGGTTCACGCATTTGTTTGTCCGTTGCCATTCTCACAGATTGCCTTGCGTTCTTGTGTCAGTCAGTGGCATGCAATCTCTGGTTGGTTTTCATGTTTGCCTCGGTTTTGCTCGATCACATGCCTTATTTCCACGCCGACGCTTTTTCGGCCTCCATCTCTTCCTCTTCCGTCGATGATGAGGAGGAGGAGGAGGAGGAGGAGGATATAGTAGGTGGCTGTCTGACGCATCGGTAGTCGCCGTAGGCCAGCGTATGAATCCCGTCGTCCAGAATCCATCGTTTTAAATCGAGCACGGACAAGCCTTTCTTGTGTGACTCTTCGGTGTACAAGCGATGCTTGTAAGACCGTATCGCACTATACTGGCAGGTGTGCTGTTTCTTTTCGGGCTGAAACAAGGCTTCGCAGTAGTCGGCGAAACGCAGGTTGTTCAAAGCAACACGAGGTATGCCCTTGGCTTTGGCTTGACGCTTGGCAAGCATGAACTCGAAACAGTACATTTTGGCGCGGATGCCGACAAAACCTGTGATGATCTGGTCGGGATATTCAATTTTGAATGTCCCTTTAATCTTCTGATTTGTCCTGGTGAACAATGGGTCGTCCTTTGGGAAGTTGGAAAAGTCGAAGTATTCTGGTGCAGTGGCGGCAAAGATCGCTCTTGGTTCTACTTCGCTGACTGCATAGGCCAGACTGTCCGTGTCGGTCATCAACAGTTGGCAGTTTTCTGGGCCGCCGAGTACACGCAAGACGTAGTTGTAGTGGAACTTGTACATGTGAAGCTTGCTCAACTCTAATACCGTGTAGCCTGCAACGACTGGGCTGCGGAGTTCGATGGAGGCGGGCTTCATCTGTACGCCAACGAATGATTTATCGTAGAATGTCACCGATTTGAAGTTTGGCTTGGCCACCATTTGTTTGAAGTGCCGTTCCTCGTTGACGAGTTTCATGTTGGTGTGTTTGCTTTTGTCGATCAGCAAGCGCCCATAAATTGAATTCAAGATCAGCTCTTCCAAAAGCTGCTCTCGAAATCCGAAATGGCTTTTTGGCGTTTGCTCGTGATTTCATTGACGAAATCACGCATCCAGCATCGCTGCTGGAACGCCAGAACACGTCGTATGCGTTTGATGACCAGGCCACATCTGACATAATATTTGAGATTTTGATAGTGTACCACGTAGTCCCGCCGGCCTGCCAAGTCGGGTACGAGTTTTTCTGGTCCGGTACGAAAATAGCTGGTTTCGCCCGTTTCCATGATTGTACGATAAGTGTAGTCGGACCATTGCGCCGGCGGTATGGCCACTTTGCGTGGCGCCAAAGGGTACATGGTGTGCTCGTCGTGCAAATGTGCTGGATAGGCTAGATCGACGCTTAGAATATAGCCCGTCGGTGAATCGTCTGCAATGTTTTCCACCTGGAGCTCATCGATCTCTTGTCTACTTAACCAACGATAGTTTTTTTCTGGCAGCATTTTGCTCAAGGCATGCCCGTAGAGATTAGTACAATCGAGGACGATAATCTCTTGCCGCGGTTTTCTCGGATCATAGCCTTCACCCATGGCCGGTAGGTTGGCCTCGGCATACCGATGCATAATCGATGCCACACCACCGCGTATGCCTCGTTTCACCCACTGTACCATTTCCAGATCGGTTAGGACGTCCAGGCACACTCCTGTGTTCTTCAGCATGGCGTGAAAAGCGAAATGCGGTAAAGTCAGAAATTTTGCCACGTCCATTTGGAAGTTTTCCATGGCCAGGTTACGGAATCGCTCGAAACAATCGGCTAGCAAGAAGACGTCGGTCAGCAAGTAAACGAGCAAGTAGTCGCGCAATGTGCGACAAGCCATCGTTTTCCAGACTTGCTTGGCGTGCTCGTAATCTCCTTCCGTGACACTAGTGTCGTGCAATGAGTCGTAGAAATCTTCTCGAGGCGGTAAATGGTCGAGTTCCAGTTTTTCCGGCCCGTCCAAAAAGTCATAGCACAGCACCCCTTTGCGGCACAACAGACGATACTTGACCACGTTTTGCCCAACGTAGTCGTAGAGGAGTGCGAAAGAAACAGAACCATCTGTACAGCCACCAACGGTGCTGCCACTCGCGCGCATCGAGTCTGCGATGGAGGCCAGCGAACTCGTCATAAATTCGTGTGAATCCTTGAAGACAAACGGTTCCGCGTAGACGACCAAATAGTGTTCGGTGTTTCGTGGCAAAATTTTCGGTAATCGTTTGCCACTTGTTTTGCTTCGCTGCACAAGAGCCTTGATCAAGAGGTGCTGGTCGAAATGCACGCCACCGTGCGCGAAACAGGGGATGACCAGTTTCTTTTCACTGGCATAAGTGATATTGCAGCGGTTACAAAGGGCGTACCGATAGCGACCAGATAGATGGCAGTGATCTTTGTGTGGTGGCTCGAAACCCGAAAATGGCCGCTTGCACATCTGGCAGTGCACCTGTTCCTGAAAACATTTCCAGTCACTTGGTTTCATGTGCAGTGGTCGATAGCAAAGGGTTTCTATCAGGCAAATGGCCTCCTCCTGTTTTTCTAACCAGTCCAGAAATCGCTCCACGCAGTCGGTGCCCACATAGTGAAAGGGGGCCGAGTTGTGTTCCGCGTCGGCATTGCACACTCGTATGGCCGCTACGGCTATGGGTTGATGAAGACGCCGCTTTGTACGATTTCCCAAATCGGGGCACGGTATTTGCACAGTTTCAAAATCGTAGTAGACCACAAATCTGTTCATAGTCATTTTGTCGAATTGGCAGAACGCAATTGGTTGTGGCTCGACCGGCGTGTGATACATAATTGGGCTTCCTGAGAACAGCAGCTGCGCCAGTGTTCCTCGAGTCGCTTTTGGCTGGCGAATACGCACAAGCAAGACCGGCATACATACTTTCGTCCCCTATGGGCTTCTTTGCCGAGTAGGCGGCTTAAATTCGTTATCAGAAAGTAATGATCACGATATAGTAACAGGTCTACATGAGCGCGTGTAGCGGGAGCAGCTCTGATATTCTTGCTCAGGTACAGCACCCGTATCGGCTGGCTTCTTTTCCTTTTTGCAGCTTCGATGAGTGCGTACACATTCACAGCTAAGCCAGGATTGTTTCTTTCGAAAAGTGCCACTTGATTCAACGGTGTGGGGAAGCTGAGCCCGTCAAAATTCAAAGCCGACGTTTGCAGCCACGTGTTCAGTCTTCTTCTCCAGACCTTGCCCGTTCGGCCATGTGCACCGCCAGGTCGGCAAAGTCGGTGTTCGGCAATCAGAAGGCAGTCGCGAAAACATGTCCCCCCATTGGCGAACGGGCCAGAACAGGGCGGCGGCGAGAAGCACGCTTTCTTCTGTTGGATCGTTTGGGGCAAACAAAGTTCTCGCCGTCCGAACCTCTGCGTTATGATGCCGCCACGAAATGGCGTGAATTCCGAAAGATAAAGCTGCAAGCATACAACACACACGAACATCCAGCCCGAACCCTCGTGGTTGTAGTGATCCACTTTGCCGGGGATTTCTTCCAGGCGTTGCCGCACAACATCGGTGAGCGAGGACCTGGTGCGGCTGTAGACTGCTGCGACATCCGTCTTGAACCATGGTTCGGCTGTGTGCTCGACAAAATCAGACTGTTGTTCGCCACTGGCTGTTGTACCTGCCGTCGGCACCAGTTTATTGAATCTCAGTTGTACTTCCGAGTGGAATTTGTAAGCCACACGTCTGCTTGCTGAGCTCGCCAAGGCCTGCTCGAGTTGATTCACAATCATTGGCGTGGCAACACGAAAAAGAAACTTGTTCAGATCGCCTTCTTGTCTTACTGGTGGCCCATAAATATACTTCCTGGCCGTGCGCCCCTGCGGGCCGAAAGCGTTTTCGAGACGAAACATGTGGCGAGGCGTGCTGACCAGCACAAACACAAGCGCTGCTGCTCTCTACGTCTTCGGCACACGCTCGTTCACACGCTGTATTTTCAGCATCCACTAGCAACATTTCTCTGTTCTGGCGATGTTTTGGCGATGCCTTTTCTACCTAATCCTTGCGTATTTTGAAATGTAACGTGCAAATAACTTTCCCCCATTGGAATTGTACTGGTTCGCCTGTTTCGTGGCGTATATCGATATCGATTTCGCTGATGTAATCGCTGCTCAAAGGCAGATAACGTGGGCGAAAGAATGTCTGGCTGAGGTGCTTGCCTCTTTCCCGCGGGTCGACGGGTACGCTGCGCAAAAGTGGTGCGTACACATTACCGATAGGCGTGGATTTAACAATAGACGAGTAAACGAACAAATTGTAGGCGTTATAATCGAGATTCGGTTTTCTCTGAGCCTTGATCATGAATCTCTTCGCCTCTTTCAAAGGTCGCTCACCCGCAACTAATGATGAAGTTCCAGGTTTGTTTGGCGTTGGCCGTCGTCTTCGCTCCACTTCGGCGGCAGTGGCGGTGGTGTTCTCAGGCAACACGGCCTCACTCCTGCGACGTCTTCTTTCACGCCTCCCACTATGACTACCACCACGGCCACGACTTCGCTCTTCTTCGGTTCTGGTGTCCCCGAAATCGCCCTCGGTGAAAACAGGATTGTTACTAGCAGAGGTGTCCTCGCCGTCTGCCATTCCTTCTGCACTTGGCGGTCGTTGGCCTGGCGACTGCGAGCCACCGTCAGTTCCTACAGTTACCCTCGTCGCGTGTTCGTCCTCGGGGAAAGGCCCACGCGTCGACGCCAGTTTACCCTCGCTGAAGAAATACCTCCGCTTCTCGAAGCCCAGTACTTCCGCCAACACGACGTCCATTGCTATCGCTTCACCTTCGAACAAGACAATTTGGGCGAAACCTGTCGACGTGAGACGAAATTTGCCCGCCCAGACACCCTGGTGCAGAAACGCTAAACGTGGACGCCGTTCGTTCAAGCCCTTGATCAAATCCTCGACGCTATAATAATCCTGCAATGGCATTCCTTCTGGCAAACAAGCTCGTGTCGTGATTGCTGGCTTTAATGGTCGGCGTATATCTGACACACCAACCTCGTAAAAACATCGTCGTGCAGGGAAGGGTACCGCCCAACTGTGCGGGAACGAAATCTCCACCAAAGCGACCATTACTTGACCGGGGATTCGTTTCGTGTCGATAGGTTTGGCCAAGCGAACGACGAACTTGCTAGTCGTATTGGCGGGGAAACCAGGCTCGACGGGCGTGTTCGAGGGGCAGACCACGTAACCAACGTCGGTCACGTTATTCGGGTCCACGTCAGCCATAGCGCAAAAACCAAACGAAATATGCGCCGATCACATGGTCTATTTTCACGCAAAAAGGCAACGTTTACTTTCGTTGCATGCACAGCCCCACTGTGTATGTGTGCGTGTGTGTGTGTGGGTAATACTTGCAACCACCGCGGACAAACTTCTACAGTGTGTCCCACCCCGCCCGTGCAGGAAATTCGCTTGAAACACTGATCGCCAACTTACGCAGGAAACCATTAGCTCAGGGGGGGGGGGCACAGCCGAACTGCTTAACACCGAAAACACGAGCAGACCAGGTATTACCCGTATTTTCGTGAAGCTTTGCTCCAGAACAAAACAAAAAAAGGAAAACGAAAAACTCAGCAAAACAATAACAACAACCATTCATTTATTTCTCGCTAAATATCGTCATATACAGGAGCACAGCCAGGAGAAAAACATATATATTGAAAGCCACCATCGCCACCACCAATATATTTCTTCTCATTCGCCCAAAAAGATCAAAACAAAAGTTCCCACGCTTTCACATTTTAAACCCTTCCACATAAAAAAAACCACCATGTTTTCTACACACGCAGGGAACTGCTGCTTGTTGAATTTACATATGTTTCCGTTGAAATATATGCCTTACGAAAAATGTACATCAGTTCAAGCTGAATTTTCCTTGAATTCCTTTATCATCTAGTGATGGCCAATGTCTTGTCTGGTTTTGGGTGCGGGCACAAATTCGGTACGAAAATTTTTTGCAAGAATTCAACACAAAATAAATGCCCAGAGCATCGAATGAAATTGTCAAGCCTACATTTCCCGCTAACCTTTACCCTTGTTTTTATGACATTTCAAAGTACAATTTTCTCTTACACGCAGAAATTTCGTTTACAGAAAAGATAAGTTGGTCGCGAATTACAGTGAATTGTGTTCATTCAGTCGTCCGAACTTTTGCCACTGATTCTTCTTTTGCGGGGAGCAATCTCTTGCGTTCAGTGAAGTTTCAACAATTTCATCCATGGCAAACCTGTTTACATACGCCCCGTACTCCCGAAACCTCCGGCTCCGCGGTATGTGTTCGATGGCGCACGAATTTGCTTGAATTCAGCAACACAGCACGGCATCACGAGTAGTTGGGCTATTCTGTCCCCACGGCGAACACGAAAAACCCTGCGCCCGCCAACGCGTAGCATGACGGCAACTGGTCCTCTGTAATCCGAATCTATGATGCCCGGAAAGGCGACAACATCGTTGGCGGCTGCTAAACCGCTCCTCGATTCGATCCTCCCGTAATAGCCGGGTGGCAGTTGAATGCAAATTTGTGTGTTTACGCGAGTCCAACCAGCTGCAGGGCGAACCACGGCATCCTCAGCAGCGAACAAATCATGGCCGGCCGCCCCCGGCGTCATTCGCTGCGGGGCCACAGCACTCGGCCCGAGTCGGGAAAACTCCACTGGCACAGTTGTTGTTGTTGCTGCCATTGTAAACTAGTATGTCGGAAAAAAGTCTTATATAGCTTGTACTTCACACTGTTCTCGACCATCAAGCTGCACGTGCTCAAGTCGGCCGTCTCGGCTCGATCACATGGCTTATAGACAGAGGTTGCCCATTCATTCATCCGCACACCCGCCGGCACTTTTTCCCCATCTACCCATGCCACAACTTTGTATTCAGCCCTTGAACTTGGCAATGTTAATGATGCTTTCCATGATATCTCTTATTCACTGTCACTACTGCTTGAACTGTTGACGGACGTGCCGTCCTCATGAGCCTGTTGATCCTGTTTATAGTCTTGGTTGCAGATCAGATACCAGCCATACTCGACCAGCTCTTCAAGGTCCGTGCTTTCCTCTTCTTCCAACTGGCGCTCGATGGAAAGCGCATACGATGGCACGATCATGTACCAATGGTTTTCTTCTGCACATTCGAATCGTGCAATATTTCGGCCGTCCACATCCTCCACAACACAGCAGGCTTTCCTGTGATGCCACCCATCGTTCACGAGGCCGCACGGCACCACCATCATGCCAGCGGAGCCCATCCATATGTCAGGATATCGGCCGATCGTCTCCCGGAAAACGTAGTCGACGCTTTGGGGCAAAGCGGACTTGGGCTGTCTGACGATATTAATCAACCAATACGGGCTTTCTTGCCAATGCGCAGACGGCACAAAATACTCCTCGAAGCGTTCGTAGAGCTGATACAAGTTAAGTTGATGCGGCATGAACGACAAGAAACGATGGTGATGCTTTTCATAGGGGCCGTGTTCTTGCTCATTGGGCAAACGCTTGTTCAATACAAATAACGTCGTGTCTTCTTTCCTGAAAAAATACCCTGGGGCAAGCAAACTTCCTGTTCCGTGTTCTCTGGCATCGAAACGGTCTTGCCCGACCACGAAAATAACGATATTGTCTTTTGGGTGTAGAACGTTGTCAATGAAATGGTTTGCGTGGCAAAAGCTTTCAATAATGTGCGCGTTGGTCTGAAACCGTCGTCGTTTCCTAGCCGGTCCTTGCTGTTGTTGATCTCCTTCCGAATACTTCCACGCCGGATTATCATCGGTTGCAGGTTGTTTCATGATGAGGAATAAGTTAGCGGGATGCAAACCAGGAATCTAGTTGCTCGTGCAAAGCTGTTTGGCGGCGCGATCACAATGCTCGCTGCTGATCCCAGTCTTCAAGTTACACGTGCTCAAGTTGGTCATCACAGCTCATTCACATGACCTTTAATCAGATATTGTCCATCCATTCGTACTGGCTGGGCGCAAATGAAATCTCACTATTATTTCTAATTCTACTCACACATACCGATAGGCGCCTTCCAGGGCTTAACCACCCGCCCACACAGCAGATAGCGTTTTTGTGTTTTAAAACATAGGACACAACCAATTCAGCAGAATGCCGCCCGTTTTATCTTCCAGCATATTAACCCGAGCCAAGTGCATCACGAAGGACCGTGTTTGAATGTTCTGCGCAAGCTGGGCCCATTGCTTTTTCAGCGAGTGATTTTGATGATGTGCTTTCCCCTCGTGTGTCCGTTGTGTGATGCAGCTGATGATGACATTCCATGGCAAGCAATCATCACGCCTTACGTCTGGTTTGTCGCACGTCTTATAGATGGCAGCAGCACAGATTTGTCAACGCAGGCCGCCAACAACAAATTTTATCTAATCTTTGTTGTCCAACCCGATGTTCAGGCAACAATACCATGAGTAGTATTGATCCAACTGAATGTGCACACAGATTGCGATCGGGATTCTCGCACGGCAGAACGATGCACAGCAATCTAACCCACGCTAGTTTTGGTTCCTCAGTCGCGTAAAGGCCACTGTGAAGGCATTCTGTCTTGAAATAGGCCTCTGTGCGGCAGTTTTTTTTCTCTTTCGCTCAGGTCGACTTTTTGTTTCGCGCACGAACACAAGTTCATGATCAGCGAAAGTTCACATGTTGCAGAAAAGTTCACCGCGATGGTGCTGAGCAGCCGGCTTGTGCATGAGCAGCCTGTTGCAAAAGTAATTTTGCGTGGCAGGGAATACTCTCGCCTTCCTCACACCAACACCCGAGATTGCAATTGGCCAATTTCCTTATCGAGAAAACCTTCCGGCTACTGAACAGAAAAGCGTCGTACAAACGAACAACGCGCTGTCTTTCATTCGGCGTACCCCGCCTTAGAGGAAATGGGTTAGCGAAATAGTCAGCCCAGCGTATACGTCTGACCAAACGCTTGTCGTCTCGTGGCAGACGGTTGTAAGCCGTCCGTGAGCAACGGCCGTCGGCGTACGGTTGGAGGTCCAAACGGCCGATATACCACGAGGCGCGTCTTCCAACATAAACATTTCGGCGACCCTCTTCATCTCGTGACAACAACCACTCCCGCAAACCTTGCCCTGTTCGCCGCCGAAGCGAACGGATGCAAACGTAACGAGGCCGCGAGCTGGCTGAATTCATCATACTGACAGCAAGCGATCGGTGCACAGCACACAGCACACAGCTTTCCCGGGTTACTTTCCTATCCTCGATTTTTATTTATAAAACACCTCATCACACGCAACACAAGCCTCTTTGCCCATGCATTCATTTGTGCGGGTTTGTTCTTCACTCACAACAGTTATTTTCACCACATCGTGCCAGCTGTTGAACACATAGGCAGATCAGCTTCGGGTTAATTCAGTTGAGCTAAGCTATTTGGCGGGTTTAATCATCACAACAGTCATTTCCACCGCGGAGCGCCAGCTGTTGTTAACACAGGCAGAACAGCTTCGCTCCGGATGAAAATTTATTTTCAGTGTGTGAGAGGAATCAGCGTCTTTGGAATGCAAGTCCGCCATGTAAAGTATTGTTCGATTGGTCATGGTCTCTCTGGCCACTTAACCCTCGCTGAACCAAAAGACCGGATTTTGGTTCCTGTGAGACTTTGATTTCTTTCACATCAGGCACACTGGTGTTTGTGGCCGGCAAACATGGCAGAGCGCACGAGCAACCATGCAAACAACAATATCTACAGATACCAGTGTCGACCTGTTTGATGTGATGAGGAAACGTTTGGCTTTGCAGCTTGCCCCGTGGTTGATGATTATAGTTGACAGGTAGTTGTTATTCTGAGTTGATGTTTGCAGAAAAATATGAGTTTTCTACGTTGCCCACAAATATTCAGGCCTTTATGAGTTTTCTACATTGCCAGAAATATTCACACCTTAAAAAAACATTTTCCAAAAGGGATTCATAGGAATTTTCGGTATGTGATTTCTCGCAGTTATCAGCATAAAAGGACAAAATATTGTCCAAAACATAATTTTTGTCCAGGTTTGGGGCCAAGATTAACCTTTCTTGTTAGTCTAATATGTGTTCAGTCGTCAGCACAAGCAATCATTGCAATCTTTTTGACACGTGGCTCGTGCACAATGATCCATTAGCAGGCCTCTCGCCTTTATAAACGAGAACAACGGTTATTTTCTTCAAGGATTTGCGTTTTGCAGAAACATCTCACATTTCCACAAGCTGTTGTCGCGAGCAACTGATACATGCTTTATGCGAGTTGCGGCTCCACCATGCAGATGTGATTTCACCAACAATAATACATGTAATTTTGTTTGGAGCATTGTTGTTGCATATTTGTGGGACGCCCGCGAATGAAATCAGTTACCAGCAGTAATTAATCATGTAAACAATCGCTGCCAAAAACACCTGTTGGCTTTTCGCAACCATCCAAGAGCACACATGCCGCCTGGTCAGCAACTAGATCCAGATCTCACACCCGGCGCCACATTGTTGCATTCGTTATGCGACCACAACATTAGGAGGCATGGGCCTTCTCACCCAATCAGAACATGGAGATTTGATTAATGCGCTCGTGTCAAAGCCTAGCCTTGCCAAGCTGGTGTCCCATCCAGGGGCGATTAAGTAGGCACCGAGCCACACCTAAAGCCTCACACGTCCTTCAGCCACGAGACAACCCAGTCACAAGTGCAAAACCTGTTTACGTATTATTTTTGACGCAGTTGCTGCTTGCTGACTTTCTACATTTATCACTGGTGTACATTAGAGAGGAACAACCGCAATCAGAGAAAAAGTTTAATGAAACAAGGTAAGAACATTGTTTGCATGTTTCCGCTGTTTTTCACTTATCTCTGGTAAAACTTTCGTCAATGATGTCCATTGTACATGATCCTCGTGGAGGAAATTTCTTCTGCCTCACTTATTCTCGACCAGTTTGAACGTATTATGTCAAAAAGTTGACTTAACGTTGTATGTACCGGTAGGTCCTTTAGTTAACCGACCCTTTTTCACCAAATTTAGGAATGGTATCTTCCGCCACGGAAATGTTTGTTCGCGCATGTAATAGGTGCTTTCAGGGAAGTTGCGGTGCTGGCGCCTTCCTCAGCTGATGGCGTGCTTTTCTGATGCAATGATCATTACTTTTCTTGCAGATCGAAGCACAAAAAGAAATTTAACACTGGAGTACAGAGGAACAACCGCAATCAGCGAAAAAGTTTAAAGAAACAGGGTAAGAACATTGCTTGCATGTTTCCGCTGTCATTCACTTATCTCTGGTTAAACTTTCGTCAATGACGTACATTGTAGATGATCCTCGTGGAGGAAATTTCTTCTGCCTCACTTGTTCTCGTCCAGTTTGAACTTATTATGACAAAAAGTTGACTTAACGTTGTATGTACCGGTAGGTCCTTTTGTTAACCGGTCCTTTTTCACCAAATTTAGGAATGGTATCTTCCGCCACGGAAATGTTTGTTCGCGCATGTAATAGGGACGTGCTTTCAGCGAAGTTGCGGTGCTGGCGCCTTCCTCAGCTGATGGCGTACTTTTTTTGATGCAATGATCATTACTCTTTTTGCAGATCGAAACCCATAAAACACCAAATTTTGCAGATCAAAACAACAAAAAGAAAAAAGGTAGGCGAAACGTAGGCCCGAATTCATAAAGCTATTTTAAGAGATGTCCGCGTGTAAATTTTTTTTATCGGCCAATCATCGCCTGTTTAAAGTTAGACGCAAAATCAGAAGAGGTGATTATCTAACGTGCGAACAAGTCCCATTTAGCAGACAAACGAAAATTTAATCGCATGAGGGTGGCTTGTTTCAGTTGCGTTTTTGTCCTATCCATCTGCTTCTCCCTGTATTCCTTCTTTGCCTTCCCCTTCTTTCCTCTCCATAATTCACGCCGATCTTTATCCTTTGCCTTGGGTCTCTCCGGAAAGTATGCGGCCGTTGTTTAGGCTATGTCTGCCCAAGCCTCTTGTTTCTTGCCGTTCGAAGTTTTTTTGTCCTCCACAATTGGGTGCATCTTCACTGCCACAATACGCTGTTCATATGTAAACTTGACCGATCTCTTTTTCCCGTTGGCTTCTGAGTTTTACTCATGTAGCAGGCCTACTGGCACTCTAGCCCATGTGACTGACCAAGCGATGACCATAGGGCCAGTTTTTTTACCAACTGGCGGCGATTTATGTAATTTCCACCTACGTTGTGCTGTCAACAATGGATCAGCATGGGTTGATCGAGAACATGCACGCGTACACCTAAATGCGCGATAATTGGAGACATGTGAATAGTAGTTTAAACGGCCGTTTTTCTGTCCGCGTTTAGAAGATGAACGCCCTCTAATTGTACGCACGTTAAAATAGCTTTATGAATTCGCCCCGTATTCTTCACTGTGAGTAAAAACAATCATTCGCTTAATCCTGGCATAGCTTTTATTGATGCCACCGCCAGATGTTTTGTACTTAGTTAGCAAGTCGCGTGGTGGTGCTTCACAAAATGAACACACGTCAAAACATCGTTCGTATAGTTGCCCAATCTATTTTCTGGCGAGTTCAATGAAAACTTCCTCGGGTGTTGATCGCCCCACAGACTTAAACTCGTGCCAAATTGCTCTTTCATTACTATCACTCAACAAAGTACCGGGCAAAGCCAGCAATGCTATTGCAGTTTACCTTCAGTTTTGTTCAAAATTGTACTAAATAATCTCAGTTTCTCGAACGTGGTGTTCACAATTTGGCAAACTAATTTTGCTCTCTCTCTTTTCTTTCATTTCAGATGTCGACAGCAAAATTGGTCGTGAAAAATGAAAACACAAAAGAAGCATGTTTCATCGTTGGGCTGGAGGCCATTGTGGTCTTAACACAGTTTTTGGATGTAATGAAAACCCACTTCACATGGTTACATCCGGGTTTACAAATTATTTACCCCCAGTCGTGGGAATACGTTTTTCCTTTTTCGTGTTTTGTTGATCTTATTAATTATATTTTAAAAAGTGGTTTGGGCGGGTTGAAAAATCCCCAGCGATTCCGGGATGAGTTTTGGGTGCGCACGCCGCACAGCCTAATAGACATTGCGGTACTCCTTAAAAACAATGATTTACTGGAGGCCGCAGTGTCGCTCCACCAACCTGATAGTGCGGCACAATCGGTCAACCATATGGTTGCACATTATGGGTCGGCTTGCCCCGAAACATGGCATGTGCTGCTCCGTGTAGCCAAAGAATATGGGTCGTCTGCGACGGCCCTCCTTAAGGCTCACGAAGCAGCCAAACGAACGCCATCTTCTCGTTTGGCCGCAATAAGGACGATGCTTGAGGAGCGTCAGCAAGCAGATGCGGTCATTTGGGAAGAGATGGGCGTCCCACTTTCCGGGCACGTCTGCCCATACTGCAGCCAGCCGGTGATCTTGATTTCACCTGTCCGCCCCGAGGCTATCGGTGGTAGAGTGGGGCTGTGTCGGCACGTGGCACATCTTCGGTGCTTGCAGGGGCCAGCCAGTCTATTTGTGACTGTCTGTCCCCATTGCGTCGCCGAAGATGAGGCTAACCCCAACCGTTTTGAAGCCGCAAACCAAGCCCCGGAATCCTGGGATTAGTTAGAACATGTAGTCTTTTTTTGGTTATCAGAACATTCAAAACATTGATTGGGATTGTTTGCAGTTGGTTTTCTTTAATTTTTGCTTTTTCTTGTGCTGTGTTGATCAAGATGTTGAAAAACGAACACCAAAAATTACTGTGCATGTATATAGAACCCTTTTTAACAGTAGTAGAAGAAACAAATAAAACATTACGCTGAAACTCATTGGTTGTTGGTTTCATGGACTTCTGTCTGTTTTTGTTTATGGCTGAATACGCCTGTTCTTGGTTTCATGGTCTTTTGTCTTTGATTTTCATTTGCGGCGAAATAAGCCCGATCAAAGTCACGCCTATTTCTTTTTAGGCGGCGGACAAAATCTCTCTGTGCTCCGTACTCGGGAAAAGTTCATCTGCCTGTTGTGTGCGATGAAGAAAATAAGCGTTGTGGAATGAGCAATGTTTAAACTGTCATTTGGTGTTCGTCGCTAAGCCCAAGCGTTAATGCACACGACAACTCTGAGCATCTTTCTTGTTTACATTGCCACAACATTTTGACTTTATTTTGTTCCAGATCTCCTGCAAAAGAAAAGGATGCAAACACGAACGACTTCAAAGCTAAACCATCGAACAAAACCAGTTTCGGAGTACATGTAAATCAATCGTATGCGGTGGAATTTCTCTGTCGTTGCCGCGGATCCGTGCCAAGAACAAACGCAAGAACTAGCTTGCAAGTGTCATTTACGTCTCGCTATTTGTGTTATTCCTGCTGTGCGTGGGCAAGACGAAAACGTTTTAAATATAAACGGTCTCATCGCTGAGCAAAGAAGGTGGTCAACAGATATTCGGCGAACAAGTGCTTATGCGATTTTGCCTTATGATGATTTTACTTTGACTATTTCCCGGAAACTGTTCGTTACCGTTTATTTCCATNGACATCATTCGTGGTCGCACTGAGTTCGTTGAACAAACGCTCGAGGAAGTGGCGATGCCTTCTCAAAGATACACCACCTGGCGCAAACCGATCGACAGTTTTGCCGATTTGTTTGCCCAGACGGAGGGGCAATGCTTTGCCTGCGCCAAAAAACGTTTGGACCAATTGCCAAATGTTTTTGGCAAAAAACCCCTCGCCACGAACAGCGTGCCCGCATCAGCTCGGCCCATCTTCGAACATTTAACCGAACAGCAGGCAACCGGCACAGCCGATTTGCCAAAGGGCACGCCAACAATTGACCCCGCTGGCCGACGAAAGCGGACACAACCCCAGAAACCATACAGTGGAAAAAAACCACGCACAAAACCAACACCAGGACCTAGCAAAAAGCCATGACTGAATGAAGAAATATTACGTTTATGCTCACCATACCGCCCGCTGGAGCATGCGTTACCCTTACGAACCATAACTGAACAAGCAATAGTGCGTTTGCCTACCATCTGGTCTGCATCACGTTTGAAGCAAAAGCAACAGGCCGTGAGGCATTGGGCTAGTGTCTTTGCGCACAGCCGGCGAACGCGGGGAAGCAGCTTTTTCTCGGCAAAACGAATGCGCCAGTTTTTTAAATAATCATGAGCACACCAGAAAGAACTATTTTTATTATTGTAAACGGCAACCCTTTAATTGGTTGTTCTTGTACAGTGTTGATGAACAGAGCCGGAAGGATGGTTGTGCCGATAAACTGAGGAACAAAACACGATATCGCTGATTGTTGTACATGTATGTAGAAAACAATTTGATGCATGGAATCCGTTTATTGTACATGTATACTTTTTGTAAATAGTAGAAGAACCGAATAAAACGTTAGTGTTGAAATTGGTCATCTCAGCCTTGCGTTTATTCTTGCTTTTGAATCGCCAAGCCGCCCCGACCAACGCAATTTACATGTATACTCAGCATCATTCACATAAAGAGAACTTGGTTTCCCGTGCAGCAGCAGCAGCAGCAAAGCAAAACAGTTTGACCAACATACACGGAAACAAGCAAAAGCGCGGTATTGTATGGTAGGCCTGTATCGAACAGCTGGCAAACGTACACATATGCGTCAGTTAATCAGCTGATTGATTGCCGCTCGAGAATGCCTANAAGATGAATCTGGAATAAGGCCAGTTGAGACGAAGACAAAAAATAGCGCCAAGGCCAAATATGACATTGTGAACTGTGAAAAGGCCAGATCAAAGAAGACGAAATAAGACTAGAAGGCGAAATGGGAAAAGGCAAATTGAGAAAAGGTGGAATGGGCAGACACCGATTTTAATTTGGCGGTGCCGAGAATGGCTCTCCGTTTCGAGGCGAATTCCCCCATTTCGGCCATCTCATGCATGTCTGCTATTCCGTTGAGACCGCCATCTTGAAATCATGTGAACAAAGGAAGCGATTTCATTGGCCATCTGGAATTTCTGCCCTCAGCACTTAGCTCAAGTAGCGCGCACACGGTGAGTTTTTCCTCTCATTGTGAGGCGAAAAACATCAAACATGTTTGATCTTCGCCTCAACGCCTCGCGAGGCAGAAAACTCACCGAAAATGACGCGCACACAGTGAGCTATCTGCTGAGCAAACGGTCTCGAGTGACTTTTTGTTCAGCAGATAGCTCCCGTGTGCGGCAGGCTTACCTTTGGCATAGACAATCTCATGGGATTATATAACCCACTTGCCAAGGTAAAAATGTTCTCATCGATAAGAAAAGTAATAAGTGGTAAGAGAGAAAAAGAAGGCAAAAGAGGAAAATGTCTGACTAGAATTTTGAAAGTGTCGTAATATTACTGCCAGTGTAGGCCGTATATCCTAATCCCTCATACAATGGAACCAGGGCTTCGATTCCTGGCGGACTTAGATTCCTGTCACATCTGATTCAGACTGACTTACCGAAGGTTGATCCAACGATTGGCCAGGCGAACGGTCCTGGTGGATATTTATATCTCTTCCTCGGGTACAATATCCAAGCGAGGACCAAAACACCAAAAAAGACTGCCAAAGTCTTCGGGTCGGTTAGAATATTCACGACGAAGCCCGCCATCTCTTCTCCCGCCCCACCACCGATTCAGAATAGGATCAACTGAAGAACGAATAAACCACCGACGGGCTCTTCAATCTGTAGGCCTAACTAACTTCTAATGATCCAAAGCACGGTAAATTACGACTGACCTATTAAGTATATATATAGTTTATTTCATCACAACAGAATGTACATGTGGTCCGACGTATTATAAAGACCTAGTTTTTGAGAGGCCTGATTGATAAAAGGCCAAGCTTTGTTGTTTCTTCGAGACACCTTATACAGGGTGAGTCAAAAAAATGTTCCTCCAACTTTCTTCGCCTGCCATACAAAGTTTATGACAGGTACTGAAACATAAGTGGTGCCATCCTTTTCCTATGGATGTTGACTACATAGGCCTAAGTCGTGTGTAAAAATCATCCATGTGTGACCACGCATACGGTCACCAGAGCCCATTGTTCCACGGTGACCAGAAATGCAAGTTACACAATGTCGAAGCCTGATGTTTGTGGTCAGTGGGCCTTTTCCCTGATCAATTATGGGGAAGTCACTGATTAAAATGTGTTGAACACCTCAGCTTCAATAAAAGTTCGATAAAAATATCGATTTTGTCAAGTAGACCTAATTTCTTTCTTGTTAGTCATTTGGTCTTTATCTATTTTTGATAACATGGAGTACGGTAGTCAGAAAGCCGTACATTGTGTAACTTGCATTTCTGGTCACCGTTGAACAATGGGCTCTGGTGACCGTATGCGTGGTCACACATGGATGATTTTTACACACGACTTAGGGCCGTTTGCACAGGGAACACTTTCAGAAAGTTCCACTTTTTAGAAAAGTCACACTTTGCTGAGTGAGGCTAAAGTGCAACTTTCGGAAAGTTCAGCTTGGTATTCTGCGATGGCACTTTAGCCTCACTTTAAAAAGTATGACTTCAAACGTGCGTAATAAATCCCACAATAGGATTTAAATGAAGTAACGGAAGATTTCCATTGTGAAACTGTGTCGAGGAAGACCTTGACCATGACTCTAAAAAGCGGGAAGATTCAAATTCAGGATGAAGAGATCTATCTGTTTCTTTCAAACTATTTTAGTTTGAATAAAATGATGAAATATTGCAGAAAATGTTGAGCAGGGCTTTTATTTTTTCTACATTTTTGTCTTGTCGCAGGGTGACGTTGTGTTGTCCAGCAAACTACAATCACTGCACCCAGCAGTCTCATAGATCACTGTTATCTGTACCACAAGTAGGCCTAATTATCAAACAATTTCTGAATCTTTTACGATATCGTCAGCGTGATTTTTGTTAATAAAAATGGTAGCTGCAGGCCTATAAAAACTGTTCTTCTGTGAAATTCTCAAATGGGTTGGCCCGATCTCTAATAAAATGTCCAACCTCTTTCGACACACTAAGTTTGTCAAAATTGTGGAGATTATCCAAGAATCCATGATAAATGTTGTCTTTTGAAATATTTGAACGCGTTTTATGTGCCACTCTCAGCTGAAAGTGCGGCTAAAGGGACCTCCAGACCTGACTTAGCAGTCACTTTCATTTGGGGCTTTGAAAGTGTTACTTCGCGAAAGTGGAGTCTTGTGCATTAGAAAAGTAGAGCTAAAGTTACACTTTTCCAAAAGTATGACTAAAGTGTGGGCTGTGCATACGGGCCTTAGTAAACATCCATAGGAAAAGGATGGCACCATTTATGTTTCAGTAACTGTCATAAACTTTGTATGGCAGGCCAAGAAAGTTGGGGGAACATTTTTTTGACTCACCCTGAGGGTTTCATTGGCCCACGATGACTGGTGGTCTATTGTTTGCTTGAGGGCTGAAGTAATGTCGATGCGGACGTAAAAACAGCGCAGGTGTGACAGGAATCAACGTCCTAGGAATGCAAGTCCGCCAAACAATAGCCCGCTATTGTAAGGTTATATTCGAATGGCCATGGTCTCTATAGCCATATATTCTGATCCCTCGGTGAACAATAAGACTGGACTTTGATTCCAGGGGGACTTTGATCCCTGTCACACCGGCACTGAACAAAAATATGACGCGGATCGGCGCTGTTCACTTGCTTATTTCTCTGAAATTGTGAGCTTAACTTGCGATACGTTTGGGCCATTGTGTTCTTAAAGACAAATGTTAATAGTTGACCATGCTATCGATGAATACAAAAGCTGACGATATTGGCTGCTATTTTGGCTATTTTGATTGCAAAACTGCCGTCTCAGTTGAAGCGAGAAACAAAATGGCTGCCTGAACAGCAGACCATTTTGCTCACTCACCGCAAATAAAGTAATAGCCCCACGCGCCAGAGACCCCGTTGCGCGGTAACCTCGAAATCTGCGAAAAGGATTCCACGTCAACGTCAACTTCAGCCGTTTCACCAACTCACAACAGAAAGCCAAACTTGTTTAGTATTACAAAAACCAAGAATATATTTATAAGTACCAAGAATGTACAACTCCCAATATGTGCCAAAAGTGAGTTTACTTATTTGCCTCTGGTGGCCCTGTAACTGAAGGGATATTAATTTGTGAAGGATTATTGCGTAGAGAAGATCATTACGAACAAAAGGACACCTCCCGTAGTTATATGCACTCAGAAATAACCGAGCTACAGAGCAGTTTTGAATGGACCATATTTTCGACAAATTGATATCGTACTTGATCTCAGGGTTGGGCACTCTGACCTAAACAACAAATCCATGGTTTCACCAAAATCAACAAAAGGGGCTGGAAACTTAAGACAGGGTTTGTCAAAATGGGCCACTTTTGGAAACTACTTGACCAATTTTCCTGAAACTTGCAAGGTTAATAGGGTTGACCAAATGATTGGAAAATATGAAGAAACCAAAACAACANTATGTTGAATTACAAGCAAAATTGTCGTCGTTTCAAGGGACTATTCAACATGCGGATGCAACTTGGATGTTAGTCGGTCAAGCTTCTCACTTCCGGCGCAGTGCGGTAGAATTCACCGCTGTATCGCTGCGCAAGATGGCGCCCATAATACAGTCGAGATATGTACGGAGGCCCGTCGGAAATTGCCGAAGTACATACGAAGATGACGTCGATTGCAGACACTCTGCTGTTTTTCGAGGGAATCCCCGATTTTTACCATTAAAACGGCATTGAACAGGGTTTCAAAACAAGGATAATGACGGCGGAGGATAAAATCAGAAAAATTCCAGAAGCAGTATGGACGTAGACAACATCCAAAACTTTCATTTGCCGAGCGAACTGGTTTACGATCGCCACTCTCTTTCGAATAAAATAACTTTGATCAGTAAAAATTCCCGGAAAATGCACTGCTTAACTATTAGGCTGATGACGTCATCGCTCACGGAAGAAAACTTCTTGTAATGCTTCCAATTTTGCAAATTAACACGAAGGCAAATTAGACAAGAACGGCGGAATCGGAAAAGGTGAATAGAGACAGAGGCAAGATGGGACACTTTTAGTACACTGTTAGAAAAAACAGAGGATTTTACAGAAAATTCCTGCAGCAGAGTTTCAGGACATGATCTGTAAAATTACAGACTCAAATAAATGCTAACAGAGACTTGACTGGAGGCTGACGAAATTATATTTTCATACGTTCTCAGAAAGCATCATTCTGGACAGTCCAATTGAGTTCAACTAATACAGGAACACATAAATCACACCATATGTAAATTTACAGAAGTTCCTGAAACTCTGCTGCAGGCAATTTCTGTAAAAATATTACAAAAATTTCTAACAGTGTAAGGCAGGATTGGAAAAGACAACAGGGGAAATGGTGAATTGGGCTAAGGTGGAATAATAGAGAGGATGCGCAACTTTCTGACTCCGACTTCAACTACGAGAATGAATTGCAGTCCGCTATGGACATCCTTGATAAAAACGATTTGATAGAAGTTTTCAATTCGTCAAACACCATAAATTGAAGGCAGAAAAATTTGGCCATATAAATCGGAAGTGCGGATCTATATAATAATGCTGGAAGTCGGCTCAATAAAGTCACACTTAGAAGCTTTGTTTTGCCTCGAAATTCGGCACGATGATAGAGGATACCATATCCTGATGCAACGGGTGGTTTAATTTGCAAAGACCACTTTGTTCTGGGACCAATTCCAGCCGTGCCGTGCATTTCTAGTAAATAATGAATATTGAAGTCGTAATCCAAGTCGTTACGACTTGAGACACGACTGATATTTGCGATTTATGTGCACTTCCGATTACGAGTCAAAATTATTCTGCCACAAAGTTATGGCATTTTACGATTTTCAAACAACGTCTATCAAATTGTTTTTATCAAGGATGTCTACAGCGGACTGCAATTCATTCTGGTAGTTGAAGCCGGAGTCGGAGTCGGAAAGCTGCACATCCTCGCCAATACCTTTTGAAGGCGAAATAGAAAAAGAAGAATTGAGAGAAGGCGAAATGGGCTGAACCTTAAAATCAGGCGTTCTGCTCCACGTCGACGTGACTCACTCACCGCTTGCTCTTCCAGCTCTGTTTAACTCCAAGAAACATGGGCAGAAGCAGTTCATGACACTATTTGATTGGGCCCAAGAATACGGAAGTGTTATTCGAGTCAAATCCGGTAAGTCGATGAGAAGGTGTGAACTATTTTCACCATACTTGAAAGCATGCCGGTGTTTTCTTGTGCTCCCCACCTCTGAGGGTCGTATTTTAGAACCACGTCCCTTAACATTAAGGTCGACCTTAAGTCTATTGTAAAACCATCGAGAACAATAGATTTAAGGTGGACCTTAATGTTAAGGAACGTTCTAAAATACAGCCCTGAGTCTTTCCATAGATACCTTGCCAAAGTCGGCCATTCTTTCTTAGAGGGTAATAAGAAACATTGAATGTACAGTGAATGTACACCATTGATGTACATCATGTTTTAAAATCTGCAAAAAACATAAAAACTTGCCATGGAAATGTCTCATAGGGCCTATATAACAGGAACCACATTAATATGGACTGAGCCTTGGCTTAATTTTGGCAAAATAGGCCTAGTACATTGTAATTCAGAAAAGTAAAAAACGGACTTTCATTGCTGAACCAACCTTGGTTCCAGGTTTCTGAATCGTCATGTTTCACACTGCGGGATAGGGGCCCAACACACCTGGAGCCTAGGTTTGGTCCTAAAAGGGCATAATAAAAGTCTTTTAAAATTGTTTGTTGTGAAATATCTGCAAAAGTTTGGCCCTGGGCAAAGTAGCATTGCTGAGGAGGTGTTCATTTCGGAACTTTTATGGGAGTTTTGTGTAATTACAGGTTTTAAAACATGCTGTATATCAATGGTGTACATTCACTGTACATTCAGTGTTTGTTATTACCCGCTGGGAAAAAAATGGCCGCCTTTGGCAAGGTGTCTATTGCAAATGGCTAGTTTCCGCGATCAGTAACGTGAATGTCTTTCGAAATTTTCCACCACGGCGGAAAAAGACCCCGGCAATATTTCTGTCTTTGAAAGTCAAGTCAGGAAAACACTCCCGTGAACGCATTTCCCTGAGGTTCCCGAAACTTGTCATTTACAGTAATGGGTGATATGGTGGTTATCAGTGAAATCAAGGAAGCAATGGAAGCCCTGGTGACGAAATCTTCCGAAACGGCCGGGAGGATGTCCACATACGTGTGTAAGTAGATTCAACATACGGGGCTATAGCCGTGGTTACACTACATAAAATTTTTTGCGGTCACACCTATGAATTGCCGGGCTTCAAGAAACCCGTGTCTGAAAAACACGGGTTTTTGAAACACGGCAAGCACGCAGTGCTTTTCGAAATCCCCGTGTTTTCGTTAGTTCTCAGCACGGCTACAGATGGCGCAGCCATTAAGTGACCTCGTTTTCGCGCCTCCAACAATGTGTGTCAATACAGAAATGACCGAAGAGTCAGTGCATGCAGCGCGCCTGTCGCCGGGCTACATAGGCCCCTAACTACAATGTGGTAGTGTGACCTCTCGCCGGGATTTTCGCACACACGGGTTCGACACGGGTCTGGAAAAAAAACGGGTATTTTCAACAGGTGTACGGTAGCTTGGCCTTGGTCACACGAGATAAAATCCCCGGCGTTTTGGTGGTCACACCTATGAACTGGCGGGCTTCAAGAAACCCGTGTCTGAAAAACACGAGTTTTCGAAACACGGCAAGCTAGCCGTGTTTTTTGAAGCCCGGGTCAGACGAGGGGAAATTCAATGTAGTGTTACCTCAAAATCACCGTGTTTTTGTTAGTTCTTATCACGTAACTACAGTTGACCTCTCGCCGGGCTTTTCATGCACACGGGTTTGACAAAAAAACACGAGACTGTGAAATACCAGAGAAAAACACACTGAAAGTGGCAAAAAAATCACTTAAACGGGAGAAAAAAGAGCTCAAGCCGTTAATCTCGGTTCCAGGCGCGAGTCGTCAATATCGACGTCTGCATTTGGCCAACCCAGAATTATTGAACCGTTGGGGCTTTCAGGGTATGCTGCAGCCTTCTGCTCTGGCGATGTTGTTAATAAAGTATGCTTTCGCTGCTTTTAAGAGAGAAACGCTACGTTATCTCTTAAAAGCAGCGAAAGCATGAACTGTCTATGATATTATGCATTTAAGAATTCAACAAAAGACCGCGCCAAAATGACATAAGGCCGAGCAGAATGGACTAACTTCGTTTTCGAAAAGCCATCATGACTGGTACTGTACAGCCAGCCCCTAGTGGAGGAATCTGGTACCAATCTCAGCGATCAGTGACGTCACTCATTCAGCGAGCAGATTGGGCTAAATTCGTTTTCGTGCAGTTTCATCCCTGAGAATAATTTACAGGCCAGATGATGACGTCACATGTTCATCGCAGGTTTCCAAAAAACGCTTCAAACTCCTAACTCGATCCCGTTTTGGAATAATTTTGACATCGGTTCGCTTCATAATTATGGTACACACCGATCCTGTACGGTTTTAACGCCCGTCTTACTCTTGTAAATTCAGTATCAGGTGACAAAGTTTCAGGCGAATTTTCCTGTCCAAGGCCAAAATGATTGCCATGAAACGCATACGTAATTAGCAAGCTTCGCTGATTTGCCGCTACGCGGCGGTTGGTTTCCTTGCGTCGAGGTTAACAGCTTCCGTTTCAGTGAATTTTTTGTACTTTCAGGCCATGACAGTAAAAAATCATATTCTATTGCGGTTTAGAGTTTGTACACGTAGGCCTGCAAATGTCTTCAACGATTTGAGAGAATTTCGCCAAGTTCAGTGCAGTGCTTATACCTTGCGTGCATTGGCTGTACATGTACATGTAGTTCATCGTCGGTTTGTTTACACCTTCTTGGCAAATATGGCCGACTTTCGAAAGGGGCCTATTGTGCTCATAAGAGATAATATGAGGAGCAAAGCCTGCATCAAGTGCTACCTTCCTAAATCATCATCATATCATCTTCTTTTTCAGTTCAGTTAATAACTGACGGGGGTAAAGACTTCGCGTTTCAGGACTACTCCGAGACTGTGAAATACCAGAGAAAAATTGCTGGGGCAGCTTTGAGGTATAAACGAACGACATTTAAGCATGCAGCACACTGGCCGCCAAACCTGGCGTCCAGAAGCGTTCAACTGGACGCCTCTCGACGCCAGAGTTGGCTGCCAGTGGATCCTGGATTGGTGACGAGCACACCTGCCCAGACTCGGCGTTCAGTAGCATCTTTTCGGGCCACTTGCGCCATTTTGAGGCTGCCATTTTGAAATCATGTGACATCAAGATGCAAGCTGATTGGCCAAAGCCTCGCCGCCGATTCCAAGTCTGGCTGCCATCGGTAGCACACTTGGCTGCTTCGGGAGTTCGGAGCCGTCCAAAATCAAACATGTTTGATATCTGGAGTTCAGTGGCGTCATGAAAGCTGGCCGAGAATCACTAATTTGGTCCGTTTTACTGGCAAGTATCGCACAGATTCGCAAATGGGGATTCCCCGAATCGGACAGCGAGCGCCGTCTGTTGGTCATACTTTGAGATTGACGTCAACAATAGCAGTTTCTAAGCGCGGATAACGTTGGGTAGCGGTTTGAAACTGCGGGGGGGGGGGGAGTTTAGTGGCCCCTGGACCATTTAATTTTAAAATCTCACCGTTATAGGAACCTGTTATCGGGAGAACGCTTGCAGACGATGACCCACTGCAGCATAGAAAAGGGGTTTCAAATATTTGAGAAGAGAGCGAAGGACAAGGTGACCTTTGACCCACGGCAGTTGCTGACACTCCTCGTTTTCAATGTTATCTGCCGCATGTGCTTTGATATCAAGTGAGTGGAATTTCGAAATGTACACTTTTCTATGGGCAGTTATAACCGCAAATAAAGACGTTGCAAAATAAAGACGCTTGTTGTCATACTACGGAGGTTTCGAAATCAAACGATAAACATAAACTCTACGACAATGTTATTTTTTAAAGGAGCACGGTATTGGATCTCAAATGCGTTATTTGACTGCCGACGTAGAGGGAGCAACCTAGCGGCAGTAAGACGAACTACAAAAATGCATTACAAAATGTACGTAGTAAATCGGGTCAATTCGCCGACAACGTAGTTAGTCCCTGGCGCGGTGGCGCCGGCTGTCGAGAAAAAGTGACAATACCGGGCTCCTTTAACCAAATTCTATCTCCCATCAATCACTCCACTAGGTCACATGAGATACGCACATCTGATCCGCAGTCAGTGCATATCTAGCTTCCGAGCAGTCAACATCTCAGCTGTTTTTTCCTCCGGACTCGTTCATTTCCCGCCCATTTTGTTTTGAATTCTTACTGGATTTCCTTACTGATTCTTACAATGGATGAGGAGGACCTACTTGATTATGAGGATGAGGATAAGGATACTGGTTCTATGAACAAGCTAAATGTCCCCTCAGGGGACAAGCAGACAGCAACCACCTCCAAGGTGGCTGCCCGGGTTACTGCTACCCAAGAAGAGCGCTTTGCGCGCATGGAAAGGGCCATTGCAAATCTCACCCAGGCCGTCAAGGCAGGGGCCCCAGCACAGAAGAGGAAGGGGGGCAGAGATGCTCAGGGCCCGTCTCCCCCACAGGGGAAGAGACAGAAACATGATATTTCTGATGGCTCAGATTCTGAGCGCGGCGATGACGACTTGGTCGAGGATCTCCTTGCTGAAGGCGGCGGAGATGACCCCGCCAAGGGACAGGACCAAGACGTTGACTTTTTGGATGAGCTCGCCAACGAGCTGAATGAAAGTGAGCCCACAGGGCCGGATGTTGGCACTAAACTGGCCGCAATAGTAAATAATAAATTTACAATCACTGTCCCCAAAGACACGGTGAAGGCCAAAGAGAAAGATTATCCCAGGCCGAAAAATTGCACCGCACTAAGAACTCCGGTGCTGAACGATGAGATCAAATCAAAGATCAATGCTGGGGCCAAATCCAGGGATATACGATTCTTCTACACGCAAAAAGCGGTAGTCAAGGCTGCAACAGCAGTGACCCTAGCCACTGAGGCCCTTACCAAAGGTGAACCAGACGGCCGGAGAGCCACACTACGTAAATTAACGGACACTGTGGAGCTCCTTGGACATGCCAGCCAGGAGCTGTCGGTCAAGCGCAAGGAGGCCATAAGACCGGCCCTCAAACCGCGGTATTGGAGTCTTTGTCATCCAGAGACAGCTCCCGTCACTGACAAGCTTTTTGGTGATGACATCAGCAAGGCTGTCAAAAACGCAAAACAGGCAGATGAGGTCACCAGGGACTCCGGATCGTCATCAAAAAACTTCAAGAAGGGCCCCAGGCCCTCCAACCACAGCTACGGTCAAAACTACCCGAAATGGAGGGGACGAGGCAAACCAAACTTCTTCAAAAAGAAGCGGGAAAATCAGAGTCAAAAGTAGTTCCCGAGGTGAGTGCACAAGCTTGCACGCCCTTGCCACAGACTGAATTTCCTTGTGAAGGCATTGAGAATGAGTTTCAAACCTATGTCACAAACATGAAGCTTCAGTCGGAGAAAGACATCCAAAATTTCCAAGCTGGTCGAATACGAGATTACTTCCAGAATTGGAAGAAGCTGACCTCAGACCCCTTTCTACTTCAAATTATCAAGTATGGTTATAAGCTTGAATTTATTGGAGATCCCCCTTTGCAGAGGCAGAGGCCATCGCCAATTAGGTTCTCTGAAGAAGAAGCGGGCATCGTGGATGCAGAGATTGCGAACTTGCTCCACAAAGGGGTGATTGTTAGAAGCATACCTGAAGAAGGTGAATTCATTTCACGTATTTTCTTGAGGCCTAAGAAGGATGGCTCTCACCGAATGATTCTTGATCTCTCCAAGCTTAATAAACATCTTGAGTACCATCATTTTAAGATGGAAGGCTTGAAAACAGTCATTGATCTCATGACACCAGGCTGCTACATGAGCACCATTGACATTAAAGATGCTTATTACTCAGTGCCTATTCACAAGGACTTTCAGAAATACCTCAAATTCGAATTTAAACACCAATTGTACCAGTTTACCTGCTTTGCGAACGGGTTAGCCCCCTGTCCAAGAATTTGGACAAAGCTCATGAAACCCATCATGGCCCAGCTCAGACAAATTGGAATTCCATCTGTCATTTACATTGACGATCTATGGTTGAGAGAGAACCAAAGGGCAGATTGTATGAGAGGAGCTATGACATCTGACGAAACACTTAGGGGCCATGGGCTGATTCCGCACCCTGTTAAGTCTGCCTTGCCACCGGAGCAGATGAAAAATTTCATTGGCTTCATTTTCGATTCTGTTGCTATGACAGTTAGCTTGCCCGCTGAAAAGAGGCATAGGGTTAAAGCTTTGTGTGATGGGCTTCTCAGGAAACAGCGTACAACCATCAGGCACTTGGCTGAAGTAATTGGGACACTTGTTGCCTGCTTCCCAGGGGTCATGTACGGACCGTTGTTCTACCGCCAGCTCGAGGCTGATAAAAGCCAGGCCTTGGTGTCAAACTTCGGAGACTTTGACAAGAAACTTGAGATATCTGATCGAGCTCGGGTAGAACTGCGTTGGTGTGGTCTGACCACGTGTTAACCGCCTTTAACCCCATTTCGCATGGGGAACCTGACATCACCATCCATAGTGATGCATCTTTGACTGGCTTTGGGCAATCGACGTCATCTTCGGAGGTACTCGGCTACATTCGGGCGGCCATCGTAACCTACCTCGACTGTATATAGGAGCCTCGGCGTAGTAATCATCTCGCAAATCACGAGATAATTCAGTGATTCGCCGCAGTGAGTGGGTCGTCTGTGACATTGACCGTAACCTTCCGCACATGATGATATAGTGCAGACCAATGCTGATACTTTTTCACGTATAAATGGGTTCTTTGCGCATTATATCGGTGGGATAATTTTATTTATTGTAGAATCTGAAGTTATTCAGTGGATTAAGGCACATTTTAGGCAGTGATAACACCGAGGATGGGCAACGTTACAATGTCGAAACAAAATGGCCGACCAGCCTTCACTTCACCACTTGAGAAGTTCAACCTGCTGCTATAGCGTGAGTGACCCTTCTCTTGCTAAATGGGCCAGATTTTGTGAGTCAGAGGACATAGACTTCCTTCAACCGGCTGTCAGGGATGTGTTACATTTTTTGACTCGGTTATTTAACTCTGGTGCAGGTTACAGTGCCCTGAATACTGCCAGGTCAGCTCTGTCTTCAGTGATTTATCTGTCTGGAAACATACCCTGTGGTGAACATAAATTGGTGACCCGCTTTATGCGGGGTGTGTTTAACAGACGACCTAGTCTGCCACGTTATGTGGCCACGTGGGATGTGGACTTACTGTTTACATATCTCCGGGCTGAGACACCTGATAATGGGTGATATGAATAAAAATAAGTAATAACTTTTACTCCAGTTTTTGAAGTATTTACTGGTGACTATATGAATAAAACAGGAGTAATTACTGCAAGTAATTACTTGTAACTACTACTAATAAGTATTACTTAATACTAGTGCAGTAGTTACTCCAAAAACAGTAAATACTGCCGAGGATATGAATAATCAGCAGTATTCACTAGGACTTTCCCAGTTATTACTTGAAATTTTCAAGGTAGCTCCAGACCTACCTTGGACATCGAAGCATACAGTTCGAAGTTTAATAAAAATCATGGCAGCGTTTATGACCGCGGAAATGAAGGTGTATGAGCCATGAAGAACATGTTCTGAGTAGAATTACAGATGCCTTTAGCGATTTGAAGAGGAAAATGTATGGATCGCACAGATTTACGAATCATAAGCAATATGGCTTCACGTACTATACCTTTAAATCAATGTAACGAATTCACACTTCTTTTGCACGATGCCGTGCCAGCCCTATGCCGCAACATGTTCATGCTGTACGACGTGGTAGAAAAGAGTGGTTTTCGCCTGCACGATGACGCCTCTTGCGCGTCATTGGCGCGCGCTCTGTCGGGCGCGCTAGGCAAAAGCTTAGTTTTCTCGGTCACGCGACCGGGCAAATCCTTTCTAACCCATTTTTTCTCTGATCAATTTCTTGGCCTCAACGCACGCGATTACCTTCAGGTAATCTGTTTGGAAAAGATGGCTAGTAAAGCCTACGACTGCACCGTTTTGCCAACGGTGCCAATTGACCCGTTCACTGGATGGAGTTTCGAGGCGCCGGGAAATTTGGTGTTCCGCCTCGTGCCCGCCATATTTCGCGGTTTACGTCAGCCGCATCTGGCGCTATTCACAACCGAGGAAGCTTTCTCGGAATGGTTCGGTGCGGCTTGTCACCATTTCTTTTCGACTCAGAGTGGTATGCCAAACTGTGTCTCGGCGTCAGAGTTGTTTTTTCGCATTATAGACTATCTTGATGCGCATGGCCCCGAGCAAACCGACTGCGGTTTTTGTATTAGTTCACGTGGAGAGACGTTGCTGGCCACAACAGTGTTTACAAGATCCTGTTGGTCAGCTCCGCGTCTCATAGAAATAAATTTTCCGGAGCCAAATAAACTTGATGATGTAAGTTTTTTTGAGCACACCCCAACAGGCGGGCCCAGAGCGGACCAGCAAGCATGTGATGTTGCAAAACCACATGTTGGCACAAGTTCGCCGACGACCTCGTCTCGTGGGCCAACACCAGTGCAGGATGAGCAACCAGGTTGTTCCTCTTCATTAATTTTTCCGGTCGTGTCCCCGCCACCAACCCCGGTAAGCCCAACTTTATCAATTTGGTTTCCTGAGCTTGACTCGACTTCCCGCGAGGTGGGATTGCAGGAAAAACTCATCGACGATATTGCAAAAACAAGCATTGCTGCTGCTGCTACAAGCAAAGCACAACCCACAGAGGCTGAGCAAACGCAGCCCACTGTAATTTGGTATGATAATGTGCCGGGCCCCAGCAATATTATTCCGCCATCTTCAGCAAAGCACGGCGCAAAAAATGCGCCCGATGCGGGCTCGTCGCCGAACGACGATGAACTAAGTAGCAACGACAAGCGCCAACAACCGCCATCGCATTCACCCGCACCCGATATAAAAGCTCCGCCCAATTCAAATACAACAACAACAACAACAACAGCCACTCGGGGACAAGGCGGTAAACGAAAGCAAAAAACAAAAAACATTCAGCCATCCTCTAGTGATGTTGTCTCGCCACTCATGCCAAACCAAAAGCGCGGCGAAAAAACATTCCATTCCACGCCTGATACCAGTTCTTGCGAATCCAATTCGGGTTTTTCTACCATCGCTAACATAGTGCGAGAGACTGCAGAATTAGAAACCACAGGCCCGGT
>NMRB01001908.1:113794-124499 GCA_002633025.1 Notospermus geniculatus | reverse complement strand
ACCAAAAGTGATGGAATAGATAGGTTGATATTTTCTACATCAGCTCAAAGGGAAAATAATGTTAGATCTGTCCACCAGGGGGTGCTATTCAACAAAATCAAAAACAGGGGTATTTGAATTTCCCGCCCTTCAAAGTTCCTAGTGACTCTGTACCTGGTGTCCTGTCCACCTATATGTAGCCAGTGGTACACTGAGACTGGACTGATACTATGTTGAACCTTAGCTGACAATGGCCACTGTGCTTTTCATCACTTGAGAAGTTCAACGTGCTTTTATATCGTGACTATCTTTCATCAGGTAAGGTGACATACTTCAACTCATTCTTTTAAGTGGGGCAACAGTCTCAATGCCTAATTAGTAACTTACATCATTCAAATAGGTAGATTTGGACAGTCTATGGAGCATGCATTGATCACAAGATGATGATCAACCTCGTCACCATGAATTAGTGCTAGCTGTGGTCTCACTAACCACTGGGGGCCATCCAGGCTACCAATTGTGAATGCTTGTAGGGCTCACAATATCATCATGACATATATTTATACTGATACATTGTCTGAAGTCAAGGCCTCAGCCTGTTCCAGTTTCAGTTTTCAGATGTCAGTTCGGGATAAGTCTTTATTTACAAACGTTTCTAGACACTCACAGAGTCCGAATTGACTCCGAGTGCAAATTTAGAAACTCTCAAGGTGTGTAAATTCAGACACCTTAACAAAAAACGCTCAATCGGAATATAAAAGCATCAAATCGGAAAGGGTCTGACCCAATGGATAGGTGGCCCTGTATGTCCTCTTTAATTCCACGGCTGCGTTTTCACGGCACCGGCTGCGTTTTCAAGAAATTCAGGTTTTTATCGACCGAGAACCCATAAACAGTGATAAAAGTGTCTAAATTTAGAAACGTTGGATCTTTTATTTATAACCCCTTACCACCCATTATTTACCACCAAATGGGTGTCAAAAGATATCTATCTTAATTCATCAAAAATTAATTGCAGGCCTATTATCTGATGTTAACCCCTCCTCACCCAGTAGGTCTAACACGATATCTATCTCTATTCATAAATGATTATTAACCCCCTTCCCACCCAAATGAGTCCAGAAATACATGTAGGTCTGATATGACACAACATCATGATTCACGAATTAACCCCTTCCCACCCAGTGGGTGCAATACGACATCTAGGCCTATCTCCATTCACCGAGAAATATTGACCCCTTCCTACCCAAGTGGTCTAATATTAAGATACCCGTTTCGATTCACAAAAGTGACCACTTTCCGCTGATTTCAGTGAGGAATGCTATATACTTGCTTGTGAACCATAAAAAAACGGCGCACTGTTGTATCTCGTTTTGCCTGTCTCAACCTCTTGAGTTGACAGGTCATAGTCAGCTGAGCGCAAGGCCCATGGGCCTCTTGTTTACCTACCCGGTGATTTTTATGTGCCTTTTTTACCGGTGCCTTTTTACCGGTGCCTTTTTACCAGTGCCTTTTTACTAGTGCCTTTTTACCGGTGCCTTTTTTACCAGTGCCTTTTTTATCTGGATTCCCGGAAAACTAGGGGCAAACAGAGGACTGGAAATGGACCAGATCCGTGTGCCAATTAACCCAGCTTAAAGCTGACCTATCCGCACAAAAAGCCCCCATCTGACGAGCAAGAGAATTACAAACGCCCTGCAGACACCTCAAACGAAGGCTCAAAACATGATATACCCCACAACGCCAGGAGGGCGCCACCTTATTTGTCTTCAGGCAACAGAGCTGTCAACATCTCCGCATACCTCTCACACTTCTCAAAGAAAAAAAATGTACTCATAGACGGGATTCGATCCGTCGACCTTCTGATTTGTAATCCACCACTCTATCCACTCGGCCAACGAGCCAGCTGACAGAAACATGACTTGTGTTTGTCATAGACGTAGACCTTCGACTTACGTAATAATACTACGAATAAGAGAAAACAAGAGAAGCCTTCCAACAAGTTCGGTGGTCGAACGGGTAAGACGGTGGAGCAAAGAAAACAGGGCACGGGTTCCACTCCCAGTTCCACAGGAGCTCACCAGAGCATGTTGACACCTCTAAAGCTCGAAGGCAAATAAGGTGGCGCCCTCCTGGCATCGTGGGGTATCATGTTCTGAGCCTTCGTTTGAGGTGTCTGCAGGGCGTTTGCAATTCTCTTGCTCGTCGCATGCGGGTTTTTGTGCGGATAGGTCAGCTCTATGGCAGCCAACAGCGGAGTGAAATAACCTGAGGAGTCTCGGGATGTATCGTACATTCACCATTGTGTCTGGCCGTTCAGACGCTATCGGCCCACATGGCCTGCAATCACAGATTGCTGACCACAGGATGCCCAGTATTGTTGGTAGTTAATCAAATTCCAAGCACGTTAATACTTTTGTATGCTTAGTGCCATCATCTGAGGTATCTTTAACTAATCATGGTTACATGTACAGTACCTTGTCATTCACTCGATGTTGTTGTTGTCGTCGTCATTACTCCTCCCCCCACACAGCTAAGCCGATAAGGTGAAATGTCCCACCCTGGATCATTACATTTCAATACGATCTGCTTGTTCCCGTTCTCATTAATCACCATCCCCTCATCTGTACATGTTACTGTGACTTCACCACCTGGACGGTTTTCTCCTGTGATCGTCATGTCTCTCTTGACAAATGGGGGACATGCTCCTGAAAAATAATGAAAGGAAAGAATTGTAAATTATTTTGTGTTGTATTTATAAAGTACCACACGTGCGAAAAGTCAAAATCATGATGTCCGTTGCATATGTCAGAGTTGCATATGTCAGAGAATGAAATCACTCCGCAAAACATTTATTTGCATCACCACCATATTCATGGCGTACCGTACAGATGGACGGACTGATATCCTAAGGGGCAGGTTCCCTGTATTTACCAATTTAGAGAGACCAATTACTCAAATGGATAATGAAACAACAACATCACAAGTCATCAGAGACCAAGTCGAAACACAAAAAAATAGATCAGATAATAAACCTGAGGACCAAGTAAAAGAAGTCGTTCAATCATGACGAAAATTATCATTCACATCCAGATGATAAATCCGACACTTACTTTCCGGATAAAATCCAGTTGACCAGGTGATGTCATCTATAGCGATGTCGCCCCTGACTCCTCCTACCACTCCTTCAATGGTGAGCTGGAAGGAGATATTTGGGGATGAGATATTTGGAGATATTTGTGGCTGGCAAGAGAAATGTTGGATGACCTACAGACCCTTAGACATGATGTCACATGATCTGCTGCCGATTGGCAGACGTCAACGTCTTCAAAATGAGGGTACACGACACACGTTTAATCCTACTTAATCATTAAGTGCCCCCCCCCCCAATGAAACACCAACTATAATTGGCATTTTGTAATTTGAGTCTTCATGGTATTGCCACTTACTGTCTCATCTTCTCCACAGTTGACGTCAACTGTCGCCAACCACCAATTATTTCCCTGATTTCCTAGCTTTCTAAACGGTAGGCGAGCCAATCTCCCTCGTTTGTTGTAACAGAGAACGAAGAGACCTCCAATATCCTGGCCAAACATGTGGTAGTAGAATCGCAGACAACCTTCGCCATTGGTGTATATATATCTCATCGGGAAGGACAAAATGGCTGTATCTCGCCGATACCTAAGAGCTGCATCGATATATAAGTAATAACCATCTGAAAATGGATCAGAGTTATCTGTTTGTGATGAGACGTGATGTGTGAAATTCATTTCATTGACCACATCATGATAGTCTAGCCGAATCGGTAGATGTCGTCCTGGGTAACCCTAAAGTTTACCCAGGACCAACCTGGGTAACCCTAAAAGCCACCCAGGACGTTTCTAGTGCCCTAAAGTTTACCCAGTTTGAAATTCGCGCACTTTTTCACCTGCGGTCGAGGTTGAAATTGGTATGTTTTCAATGTAGCAACACACGAAAATTCCTCATCGCACGGTGTCTGTCGTCATGGTCGTGCATGTTGTCCCAACTTTAGGCCTACCATGTGAGCAATAAAATGTACCTTAGCTCTCTATCCGGGCTATCTATATATAACATGTACATGTATAACGGACGCCTTGTACATGTACATTTGTCGTACCTACTCACCAGCGATAGCCTACAGGTGCCCATGCCTCCACAGCGCCGCCGGCAATTTCCCGCGCCAGTGCATATAAGTTCATCCCGAACTAGCCAAATCACGTTTTACACCGTCACGCAGTTCGTATTTTCCTTTCACGACGTTAACCATTTTCTTTTTGATTTCTCGACCTTTAGATGTGAACTGACCGTCCCTATAAGATGCGATCGAATTCAAATACATCTGCAAATCCTCCGCAGCAACACGAGTGACGTTATCAGCTGCCATTTTTTGCCGATTTGATGGATTTCGTGCACTTACATATGACATATGACACGGGCCAGTGAACCATCTTTTTTGAAGATGGGGATTTGGTCTAGTGGTTTAAGGCGTGCTGCCCCTTAGTGCTGGCGATTGGTGCCTCATGCGAGGGTCTGTGGGTTCGAATCTGGTAGGAAGCAATGTCATTCACCTTAGAAACCCGATTTCTATTCCATATTCTACACTTGTATCTCCTTTATATATGACCCCTTGTATAACATAAAACTGTTTGGGTTCGGAGATTGTTTGGACTACTCGCAGGGTACTGGTGGACGCCTCGTTTAAACACGGGCCATTGAACCATCTTTTTTGAAGATGGGAATTTGGCCTAGTGGTTTAAGGCGTGTTGCCCCTTAGTGCTGGCGATTGGTGCCTCATGCGAGGGTATGTGGGTTCGAATCTGGTAGGAAGCAATGTCATTCACCTTAGAAACCCGATTTCTATTTCATATTCTACACTTGTATCTCCTTTATATATGACCCCTTGTATAACATAAAACTGTTTGGGTTCGGAGATTGTTTGGACTACTCGCAGGGTACTGATGGACGCCTCGTTTAAACATGGGCCATTGAACCATCTTTTTTGAAGATGGGGATTTGGCCTACCGGGTAGTGGTTTAAGGCGTGCTGCCCCTTAGTGCTGGCGATTGGTGCCTCATGCGAGGGTCTGTGGGTTCGAATCTGGTAGGAAGCAATGTCATTCACCTTAGAAACCCGATTTCTATTTCATATACTTACATATGACTGAAGTGCCGTTTTCAAGATCCTCGACCGCAGGTGAAAAAGTGCGCGAATTTCAAACTGGGTAAACTTTAGTGCCCTAAAGTTTACCCAGGATCGTCCTGGGTAACTTTTAGGGTTACCCAGGTTGGGCCTGGGTAAACTTTGGGGTTACCCAGGACGACATCTACCGATTCGGCGTAAGTTGGCACATAAACATGTGACTAAAACGTCGGAAATAATCCGCACATTGCACCAACTTAGTGTTTACTCAATGCAACAAACCTACCACAATCCAAAACTTGTAGACTAATGTGAGTTAAAAGTTTCTCAACGGAATTAAAAGTTACTAAAAAAATCGAAAAATATAGCACATTTTATCAGCATGCCGGCCATCTTGGAAATTATGTACGCTTCCGTGTGATTTGTTGTCGTCGTTTGATGAAGTATCACTTTCCACCTAAACCGTAAATATCCCTTCATGACGAATACGTACACAATGCACGTGGACCGCGTCATTAAAATCGTTGCCGACATCGAACCGAGGCAGAAAGCTCTAGTCGTTTTCACGGTTGAGCGTGATTCACGGTATTCCGTGATGGCGTAGACTGGTGTGAGAAAACGATAATCTCATTTAATCATTACCGTAGCTGTCATCATCAATTCATTTGGAAATTCCTGATTCATTATTCCAAGGGAATTTGGAACGTTGCAATTTATTTCAACAACCAAGCTGGTTGAATAATTATCATTCTGAACTGACAAGTACTCTGTGGAGCCTTCGACAAGAGGATAGCATTCTGCGAAGTGGAGCCAGTCCATGGCTGGTATTTATAAAAGTTAGCAAATGCTTTTACTTAAGATTTGCACAGCAGTATCCAATGTAAATGTACTACAAAATTTAAAGTAAAAGCATTTGCTAGCTTTTATAAATATCAGTCCATGAGTCGGGCATTATAATCAAGGATCGGATATAGAGGTTAGTAAATTACACTATACAGTCCTCATTTTGCTTAGCTCGTCGTGACAGCCATCTAAAAAGCCATGGACGTTGGGCTTATAGAAAAATGATATTTTCAGCACAAATTCGGTTTAAATTAGCAAAAATACCAATTTTCTTGTAAAAACAATTGACAAATTTTGTCAGTAAGAGCTATCCGCGGATGTAAAAATTTCTGAAAAGAACTTAAATGCAAAAATTTTGATTTTAGGTCACTTTGGAAATCGCCAAATTTGGGTAATTTCTCTGACAACAGATTCAAGGTCAACACTATGCGTTTATAGCCAGATAATTTGCCTATCATATGCAGAAAACCGCAGTCAATTATCATCAACCAGTTCTGAGAAAAACAACATTTTCACTGTCCATTTACTAATTTCCAAGGCTGTACATAAGGGTGACCCTAACAATCACCGTTCCCATCATCCAATCATTCTACTCCTTTGTGAGTAACAGGTATTCTGATTGGTTCCCACAATTAGGCACTCGCCACTGGTGCTTGAAACACCAATTGCACCCTGCGCAAACCAACTACGTCATCATTCACTCACCTGTAACGTCTACTGCCTCCTTCTGAAGTCGCTGTTGTCAAAAAGGTAGAAAGTGTTTGTTCAAGTGATATAGTTTATTGAGCAATGACTACTCTACATCATAAGATTCGGGGTTGAAATCACTAAGAACAATATTCCCACTTCTTTTGGTCCTTGTCGGTGTAACACCACTGGCCGTAGGTGCCGGCACACTTGTTTTTGTACACTACGCCTTTATATGTGAAGGGGAATTTGCAGTTACCTGTACAGAAAATAAAAGAAGACATTATCATAATTAAGTTTGCACCTACATGTAAGAAATAAAAAAGAAATCGCAGTTGGCAAAAGGGTTAGATTCGATCATGCAGATTTTTTGTACCTTTAAGGGTGCTCTTAAAACTTATCTTAAACTTAAAAAAAAATTAGTTGGCAAAAGGGTTAGATTCGATCATGCAGATTTTTTGTACCTTTAAGGGTGCTCTTAAAACTTATCTTAAACTTAAAAAAAATTATCTACCAATTAGCTGCAGTGTAGTATGTACAGCGGTTTGAGATCCTTGATGTAAATCGCTTTATTAAAAATAAATTATTATTATTACACAAGGTATGTTGGCTAATTTTACTTTTTTTGCTCTCTCCGTCCTTCTGACAGATGTAAGTAATTCCCTCACTGGTCCAGGCCTCTCCCTCATGCACTCTCTCATCCTCATATGTCAGGCAGGTAGCAGCTGTAAAAAGAGAACGAGTTATGTTCTCGGAAACTCACAACTCCAAATGATTACTGTAAAGTACCTGAAGTGAGATTGTCTATTTATAGATGGCGCTCAAGTCAGAGTGAGTGATGCTTCTTTGGGTACATTCGATTAGTTGCACCGTGCCTGCTCGTGTCTCCACGACATCGCTCGGTTTGGTGATAACATCACCATTCGTGCTAGCTCGTGCCTGTTCCAAGTAGCACTACCCTAGGGTGAACTACTTCGGGAAGTATCCCAGAACGCATCGCTCCAAGATGGCGCCGAGATTGCTTTGCTCACTTGCTAGACCTATCAATACAGTCATCGCCTTTGTTTCTGCAGACCATTGTCTGCATAATTGTTCGCTGCATATCAATCACAACCAAGGCCACCATGGCTCTTTTTCTTTGTTCCAGCTACATCCCCATATGTCATGTAGGACCTGTTACAACTCATAACGTTACACCGACGCATAATGTTACACTAACGCATAACGTTACTGGTGTAACATTATACGCTGACATATCTTACTCATAATGTTACGCATAATCTTACACTATTTCTAACGCATAACGTTACACTTTTTGACGCATAATGGGGAGGTTTCGAAATCAAACGATAAACCAAAACTTTACGACAACGTTATTTTTCATACTGCACATTAACAAGATTTTGCATTGCATTTTCGGTACAAAAATAAAGTTGTCGTTAACGTTTTCGTTTATCGTTTGATTTCGAAACCTCCCTAATGTTACACCTGATCCTAACGCATAACGTTACACCGACCTATTGCATAATGTTACACCACTGTTAAGTTGACCTTGACCCGGTGACCTTTGATATTAACCCCTTTCTACCCATTAGATATCTATCTCGATTCACCAAGTGATATTAACCCCTTCCATGCACCCAATGGCCAAACCTTTAGAGGCATAGTGATATACGTAGGTCAGATATTGTACCATATCAGTTTTAGGTGTACTCCAACCACTAATGTGGCCACCAGGTGGCCACTTTGGATTTCGCATTCTGCTCCATAAGTTGAGATCTTCGTCACTAGCTTCATATTTTAGAGGCACAGTGACATGGCTTAGAGGGTGCACCTGTGGGTTTTACATGTAGTTGCACTCCAATTCATATATGGCCGCTAGGGGCATAAAGTGATATGGGTCAGAACCTGCTCACAATGACTTCCTCACTGTGACGAAAACCTATATATTAACTTGATAACCATTAGAAAGGTGCGCTATTCGTATTTGTCTCTCTTTCCCCGGCTTTGCAACCTCTTGAGTTGACAGATCATAATCAGCTGAGCGCAAGGCTCATGGACCTCTTGTTGCAATGACCGAAGCGCCGAATTGCTTATTTGACATGCGTTAGTGTAACATTATGCGTCGGTGTAACGTTATAAGTTGTAACAGGGCCTAGGTTGATGTCATGTTTGTCTTTCCCGCATGACAGACGAACAGACCGCCATTAACACTAACACGCAGAGCTAGCCCGAAATCGTTCATTTACTCCCCTTCACTGCGCATGTCATTTCTTCCCGAAGACGCGAGCGCGGGTTGCCCGGTGTAGGAAGTAATCGAATGCACCCTTTCAATCCCAGGGGCGTTATCCGGAACTGCTATCAATCTCGGGACAGAGTAGAGTTGCTGCAGAATGTCCAGTCAAAAGACGTCATCTCAATCGCCAGTAAGCAAGGATGTCGATCAAGACTTTAAATGTCATAAAAAGGGCGACACGACTCGTCGAGTACTGCAGGCCAGCTTCCGGTTTGCTCCCTCTTACATCGTTCTGCAGTCATGTGTCATGACAGTCGTCAGAACCCAAATCATTCACAAATAGATATTGACCAAGTTCTCACTGCAGGAGAAGTGCATCTATCTGGCCTGACGCCCATCTAGCCTGGTTTGAATCCATCACATTTCCCGCTTCTGAAGAGCTCAGAGTCTCAGTCAATCATCTTTGTGCTAAGGCTAATCGACGTGCCAATCAAAATCAGTCTTACAAATTCAAATTCAAATTCAAATGTGTGCGGGAAGAAAAAAGAAAGCGTTGAACGGCAATTTGTTTTACGAGTTCTGATTGGCTCGGGGTCAAGTATGGGTCATATTCATTAGCTCACCGGGGTGAGCTATTAGAGACCTTAAGATCCGTCACGTCCCCGTCCCCGTCGCGGGAAAACAACGTCACGGCGTCATGGCGTCATGCACTGACTGATTCCTGAACACGGAACAGTTTTGGGGCATCAATAAAACCATCGATTGTCGTGAATCTGTTCAAAGATTGAGTAAATACACGTGTTCTCGGCACGCTGGGAGACTAGAAGCAAAAGTGAATGCCTTAAATGTACCCGAAATTCGATAGTAAACTGGTCAAAATTCACGACGGAGAGTTGGAAATTGACTCACGTCTATCGCAGGCCGGAGTGGACACAATTCATATTTAATGTCCACATTAATTCCGATTTTATATCCACATTAAATCAAGAATTATATGTCCACACTTAATCAACCAATCGCAGCTGAGTTTTTATTGTGGATATAAAATCGCACTACTTATTTAATGTCCATATAAATTCGTATTTTATGTCCCCATTAAATCACGAATTAATATCCACATAAAATCGACCAATCACGGATAAGGACTTTTGGACGGATGTGAGTGTTCTCGATCGCTTCCGTCCACAATTCCATCGCTTCCGTCCAAAAATCCGCGATGGAATTGCGGACGGATGGTGAAGCGTCCGTCGTCGTAGTCGTGTTCCGTTAGCAGGGCACGTTTCGTATCCGCTGGGGCTATTGATCTGAAACTTGGTACATACATAGCCCTAGGTCAGATGACCCATGACACGAAGTTTCGGTCCGATTCGATTGTTGGCTTGGCCACCAGGGGGACCGCATAGAAACTCCGCTAGGGACTAGCGGGGTCGGTCGATAGTGAACGGAGCGGGGGTTCTATGCGGCCACTTGTTGATAGTGAGCGCATAGAAACCCCGACAGATAGCGGCCCGCTAGCAGTTACCGATATGGAGGACGCATAGAAATTCGCCAGGCTGTCGCCAGGCCAAATCGCTGGAGGAACTAAGAGTACCTCAAGTGAGTCCGCTTGTAATTGTAGAGGACCATTCGTCGACCTGTGGCACGTAGAAGCAGATGCATTTTTTTTGGTTTTCGTGAAGATTTGCCTCACGGTAGAAATTTTCGTCCGAGAATTAACCTGTACGAGGATTTGACTGATGATGAATTCATGAGAAAATATCGACAGCTAGAGGCCCGCTAGCAGTAGAGGACGCATAGAAA
>NMRB01001908.1:81125-91674 GCA_002633025.1 Notospermus geniculatus | reverse complement strand
GGCCATATTGGATGTCCAATCGGGCCGAAATTTGGTATTTTTAAAGGTACCCCTCCAATGCATGTTTATGCAAGATATGAAGTCGCTTGGTGAAATAATGACAAACTGTGGCAGGTTCGTCACTTTTGTCGAACTTTGACCTCTGTGACCTTGAAAAGTAGGTCAAATCAAAAACCCGTTATATATGTTATGTATCCTTATTACATACACCTATGATAAAAATTTGGAGAAGATCTAGTCATTAGTTCAGGAGTTATTGCACTTTTTGTGTTTTCGGTTTCCGCCACCTGGTGGCCAAGCTAAGAGTCGAATCGGCCCGAAACTTGGTGTCATGGGTCATCTGACCTAGGGGTATATATGTACCAAGTTTCAGATCAATACCTCTGGCGGTTACGAAACGTGCCCTGCTAACGGAACACGACGACGACGACGACGACGGACGACGGACGACGACGGACGACGGACGCACAACCATTGTATAAGCTCACCACGGTGAGCTAAAAATCATGAAAGTGCTGTAACTCAGGAACGCCTTAACCCAAAGCGCTCCAATGCTATGTGGCCCCCTGCAGATTACCTTTATGTCCATGTGAAGTTCCGGCCCGATCGGACGTCCAATATGGTCGCCAGGTGGCGTGACCCGAAAATCATCAAAGTGCTGTAACTCAGGAACGACTTGACCCAAAGCGGCTCCAATGTGCTATGTTGTCCCCTGCAGATGACCTTTATGTGCATGTGAAGTTCTGGCCCGATCGGACATCAAGTAGGGCCGCCAGGTGGCATAACCCAAAAATCATCAAAGTCCTACCTGGGAATGACTTGACCGAGATTGCTCATAACTGATATGTACCTCCCTCTGTCATTGGACTATTATGTCCAACCCGGTGAGCACATGGTCCATGGACCATTTCATTTATAATTTATGAGTTAAGTAAACGCAAAAGATGACATGATTGGGACAAGGCTAAAAACGTAGTCGGAAGCCTTGTTTGGACAAGATGGGAGATGTGGAGATACAAAGCAAGACAACAAACATCTTGTAAGCTTTGTCACCATTTGATTCTCCCCATGGCACTCATATTGTAAACGCGGATATGAATCAGTATTCAGATCACTTACCACCACAGTAACCCCATTTTCCGTCTTTATCAAAATCCTCGGTTGTCCCGCACCATGGTCCATATCTTCCCTGAACGCATTTCGCCTCCCATTTCCCCTTATATTTGTAGGGTATGGTGCAGTTAGCAAAGTTTGCATTCCCACCACGGGTCCTGATCGTCAGGCCTGGTGAAACAAGAAATATGCTTTAGAATCTCATTGTACTCGTCATGCGTCATTTCTGAGATTTTGAGGTCCTTCGTCAATCGTCATTGGCCTCGTTGCTGCTCCAGATTTCAGTAAAATGTCGCCTGTCAGGTGAATCACTGAGGCATGTAAGGAAAAAAATATTGGTTCATTTAAACCTTTCCAACAAAGATGGCGGTCTAACAAGCGCCACGTCATGATAACCTTCTGCGCGCCATTGAAATATGCAGATTAGGGTCAGAGGTCAGTCGACTTAGCAAACTGGCGATAAATTCAAGGAGATTGACACTTACTTGGGAAACATATTTTCGCCGGGGCAAACCATCTCTCTCCAGTTTTGCATTCTGAAAACGACACGAGCTGAGGGTTACCACGTGATACGTGGGTAAGGAGGGGTTTTCAGTATTCAATACACGTACTGATCTTTGAGACACTAAAATAGGTCCTGTGGATGAAATCTCGGGTAGGCCTACGTGTTCCCTTCTGATCGAGCCACTCAAACAGTTCGCGGAGGAATCTCATTCTCTTAATTCTTTTCATCCAGCACTACTTAATCACCCCATTAACGGCGGAAGGATATATTTGCACCCACTTGTGGGATTGACACTGAGTGGGTGAAACCACTGTTATAATGAAAACTACGTTACTGTCGGCATATAGCGACCATCTTGCCGGTCTTTGAAAGGAACCTTCCTCTCATATAGAGACCAGACCCTCAAAAAAAATCAGGGGCCTGTTTCATAAAGTGACTTGAAGACATTTTCCATTTGGTTAAAGGTACCATTAGCTTAAAGTCACTTCATGAAACAGGCCCCAGGTCGATTACTCACATCCTGAAGAAATCAGGTTCTCTTAGCATAGCTGCCTAGCTCGCACGAGGCCATGAACAAACCAGCCAAGTCCTGCGGAGTAGAATGGCCACGACGTCTAGATAGCTTACTCCCTATACTGATTCCACTTCATAAAGTATTGATTAAAATTAGAGGCATCCAGAAACCCTTCAACGAACGAAGAATTAAGCGAAAATTTACATGACATACGGAAAACGTGGCCATTCGTGTAG
Organism: Notospermus geniculatus; assembly: GCA_002633025.1. Lineage (NCBI taxonomy): Eukaryota > Metazoa > Nemertea > Pilidiophora > Heteronemertea > Lineidae > Notospermus > Notospermus geniculatus. The sequence goes on along the minus strand of NMRB01001908.1, from coordinate 89,306 downwards.
TTTGAATTCGTAATTAGGCTTAAATTAAAAAAAAATACTTCTCCGCATCATGGTGAAATAGAGAAAAAAATTTAAAAACATCTCCCCTCTATAAAATTCGACCAAGAGGAAGACAATCACCATAACAGAGTGGTGCCAAAAGATGATGATATACCTGAAATGTCAGAGCAAACGATTTATTAACGAAGAAAGAGAAAAGGGTTGCTGTGGGATTCGAACCTGCAACTGGTGAACCTGTGATCTGAAAGGAGAGAACGAGTGACTGTTAGTGCACTAGGCTATCGGGGCGAACTGCTCGGACCACGATTTCATTTTCCCCTTGTTACAAATCTATTGACTTGCCTTCACTGTGGCTCACAATAGGCCTATAGGCCTGTCATATCTGAACAATGGTTACGGTGATTTACGGGGCGGACAACCGTTGGCACCACTGTTGTAACGTTACAGAATGTCCGTATAATTCATAGTCCGGCGGACACTGGCTAACAGGGTACATTCATTAACGTTACACCTGAACAACACTAATTAAGGCCAACTGCACTCAATCAATGAATGAGCTAGGCCTAGACAATTTCCTTTGAAAGGGTCTGGTTTAGATCCCATCCCACCCGACACGGAATCTATCTAGCTAATGAGCTTGCTCGTTTTGTTAATAGCATACAAATTAACATATAACAAAAACAAATTTGAATTGGAACAATTTTTTATTTACTGTCCATATGTTACAATTACATGTCTCTGTCATTTTTGTTTCAGAAGCAGAGGTGAAGAGAAAAATGCCAACTTCAAAGCGAGCAGCATGGTTGCTCGAAAAGTTGCAGTTCCTGATTCCTCATCTTGGTCAAAGAACAACTACTTCAAATCTGGACAGTCTGGATAGTCTGGTTCAACCTAGAGGCGGACAGTCTGGATAGTCTGGTTCAACCTAGAGGCGGACCATTGGAATGCAGTTTGGGGTTAGAGTGTGGCAGGAGTGACATAATTGCGGTTACATGTTATGGTGTAATGAATCAGATGACTGTGCCTAATAATAAAAATGTGGTTTTCATTACATAAGGGTCACACGTAAATGGTCAAAATTAAATGTTCAATTTCCTCACTTGGTCCGCCTCTAGGTTGAACCATACTTTTTATTCATGGTAAACAGGCCTACTTAATGCAAGTCTAAATCTGATTAGGCCTACTTGCTACCATACTTTCCTTCCAGGAAACAGCACCGTGCTCTGAGAGAAAAAATTCTTTCAGGATTTCCCTCTGATCTTTTGAACTACATGTAGCTGTTGAGTTTCTGCCTTGTGTACTCTCCAAATCCAACAACTGTGGATCATTTCTCCATGAGCCTTCAATTAAGCCATGCTTGTCATCTTCATGGTCAGTGAGATTCCCAACCATGTAATGAGGGGATTGGTTTTCAATGAGGTAATTGTGTAGACAACAAGCTGCAAGGATGAGACATTCAGTGAAGTCTGGTTCTACTAGTAACTGTATGGGGGCTAGAAACACTCTGAACCTGTTGGCAAGGATACCAAATGAGTTTTCAACAACCCTTCTGGCTCGACTGAATCTGTAGTTGAATTTATCATATACCCTAGTACAGTGTGTACCGCGGTACCGCTTGCTACTGCAGCATTTTTCGTCAAAAACACCGCACAAAAACTAACAAAATCGACGTGGACGAATGCTGGCCGTCCTAAAATCACATTTCGTGTTCAACAATACAAGAACTGTTCGACTAATATGCTACAAATTGCCTGAAATCGAAGGGTGATGTACGCTCCGACCACCGTCACGATCCGGGGTGCGATACGCGTTCCGTATCATCCCACTGATATGATACGCCCTCTGGTAACCAATAAGCTTTGATTTAAGGAGCTTTGCGAGGCCTTTTGGCTCACTTCCTGGAAAAACTCGGCCGTCTCACTCCGCTGGGCTCACTTCATCAACATTCGCGGATTAATACAAAAACAACAGTGCTCTGACATGGCGGACATGCATGGTGGTGATACGGGTGACATCGGTGGGGAATTTTTGTTATTTTTTGCATTTTTTTGTGGTATATGATAAATATAAAACCACACTCATGAGATTTCCGAGGAAGCAAACACTCTGAACCTGGCAAAAGATCACCACTCGTGTGTTCTGCTACCTCGGAAATCCCACTCGTGTGGTTTTATGATTATCTGTCTAGAGCCACGTTCTCACTCAAATCAGTTCTCAATCGCATTCCGCAAACTGTCTTGCGGAAAACGATTTAGAACTAGAAATTGACTTGCGAGTCAATTTGAAAACCGCCCTTGAAAATTCACTGATGAATTTTGTAAATATGTTAGGGCGATGTAGAAACTAATGATATTGACTGAACATGCGTCATTTACAGTGTAGGCCTACATTTATGATGTAGGCCTAGATGTACACGGCTTTACAGTGCGATTGCGTGTTCCGCGGCAGCCAAAAGCAGGGGGTTATTGTTTTCAAAGTTAGGCCTACTAAATTTCACAATTGGTAAACTGGTCGGGTCATGACCATTAAAATGTTATTGATTTCAGACAAGTGTGCGTGTCATTTACCGCGAAATACGGGTAGGCCTACATCATGGCACCGGGTCAAATTCATTTCGATCTCTGATTGGCCAGAGGACCTGAAACGTGCTGTGCGTGGCGTCACAGTTGATCCGAGATGAGATGACGTCAGCGAAAACCCCGCTGCGGTGAGTGACGCTGCAGCGTCATGCTCGACGTCGTGATGACGCTGCGTTCTTAGGTCCGACGTCATCCCCCATGGGTTGTTGACAAAGGAAATGCGTTAGGACAACAAACTTCATCTAATTTAACAGTTGATTGTTGACGGATGACCCCCAAAATCAATAGGGTTCCGTGTAACACGCATATCCACAACTCCTGAAAATTTCGTCGCGATACGTGGCGTATTTTTTGAGTTATCCTTCGGAAACCAAAGGTTGGACGGAGAGGAGATCCAGAGAGAGAGAGAAATCCAGTGAAACCAATGAAGACCGCCACCTTGTGAGGTGGTGGCGGTCTTAATAAATCGATTTGGGAGTTACTATTCACACACAATCTCCAAACGGTTTGGGACCATGCCAAATCGATTCAACTCGTTCACACTGAAAGCGTTTTGAGGTTCTTGTTGTTGTTGTCGGTGAGCTAATATGGACCAATTCCACGTGCACATCCAATGCTGACATGCGGTAGCACGGGAAGTACTCACTGCGCGTGCGCAATGAAAACCGACTTAGATAAATCGATTTGGCCATTCACAAGTACATTTGGAATGCGATACAGCGAAGGCGCATCAGCTGTATCGACTCGAAAACACATCGGGATGTGTTTTGAATATGACGATTTGAAACCGTTTTGAGTGTGAATAGCTAAATCGTTTTAGCTCTGCCAAATCGATTTGGAACCTGTCCAAATCGCTTTAGAAAGCCAGTGTGAACGCGGCTTATGATGGTCCAGATTTCTTTGTGGGTATGGCTTCATTAGATCCTGCCTCAGGGGAAATGCGTCATCCCCTATGATATGATAGGTACATTTCTTGTCACTGACTTGTGCATTCTCAGGTTCTGGAAAATTCAATGAGTTTTCCTGCATTGCTTGGAACAGGATGAATCTCGAAAAATGTCAGCATCACCACTTCTACCGGTTGAACCAACATTTACATACAAGAATCGGTAATCAGCATCGGTCAAGGCTAACAATACACTAACAATACACTAAAAAAGTGTTTATAGTTGAAATACTCTGAGCCAGTCCCATTTGGTTGTCTAATCGCCACATGTTTACCATCCAACGCCCCTAGGCAAAATGGGTAGTTCCATTTCCTATAGAAATTTTGAGCAACTTCTTTCCATTCTTGTGCTGTGTTTGGGACCTGCAATCAGATATGATATACATGTACATTTATAACCCTACATTCCAATTTTCAGCAGTCTGCAGGCCAATCTGTAGAAAATGATAATGATTTGTTTGTCAATGAAGAGGGCACTCCTGAAGATGAACAAGCTGAGGAGATTGATGAGAGTGTTGACCAATCTGCAGTTACATGCAGGCCTAAACCAATGCCTGTAAAGTCTACAAAATGCCCTCTTCCCTCTGACTCAAAGAAGCTCAAGTCATCAAAGAAAAACAAGCGCGACGACCTGGAACTGGAGGTTTTGAAGTCCTTGGCAAGTTCACTGTCAGAGCCACAAAGCAAGCAAGACCATTCTCAGTCACAAGATGATGCATGCCGATTTACCGGCGGTGATGGCATTCCGTTAACTCCACACCAACACCGCCGATTCAATCCAACGAAATTCGTGTCAGCCGCCACAGATCAACAGGGTGGCCAATCAGAGACTGCGTTACAGACACCGAAAGCATGTATGGTGCAGCAATGTTTACTTCTGGGTTCGGCTCTTGTATGGCGATGTAAATTCAAATCTGTTTGGTCGAAATTGGGCTGTTTCATCAAGCAACCATTCCGGACGATATGATGTATTTATGCAAAAACAGCAATAAACAAAAAAATATTTTTTTCCTGCGATCTAGTTATAGGCTATATTTATCGGACGAAAGTTTCTTCTTGACAACAACGTTTATTAATTTGAAAAACAATCATGTCGTATTTGCAGTGGGGGTGCACCACAAGAGCAGCGAACAGCATTCCTGACAGATTTTCTTCTGGAGTGGGCCTGGGGTTTGTGGTGTGAGCCGTGCGAACTAAGTGCAAAACCCAGGTTAGCCTGGATGAAGATGATGGTGATGGTGTGGACCATTTTTGTTTATACCTTGGACAGACTCTGAGGAAAATGGATGGCGTAACGCAAAATATTGTCAAAAATGCAATTCAGAACACCATTTTCCAAGGTCAAATGCAGATGTTGCCTGGTCAGAGATGTACACCTCCTCAGCCAAGCTACAATTCAACACCTCTTGGCACCCACCCCTCGACCACCACCACAACAATCATTCACACAGATGTTCAATGAATCCCAGGATCTGTCTTGGAACTAGACATACGTCTAGCTTGTACTTACATTGTAAGTGTCCAACTAGGTGAAAGTGATTGATAGTAATTTATTATACATGTCAAGTTGACAAATTTTCCTAATGTATCCTTCCAATTTTATTATTGGCTAGGCCGGTCTAGCTGAAGGGCGCGTTCACACTACAGTCCAGTGAGTCCGCTTCTTGTAGCGATCTCAGGCCGATTCAACAACCCTAGGGCGGTCTAGACATGCGTGTGAACAGTTTGTAGCGATCCAGTCAGCGCGGTGACACTACGCGCCAAACCGTAAACGGAATCGGCCTGAGATCGCTACAAGAAGCGGATCAGCTTGACCGGCCTGAGATCGCATTAAAAACTTTGTAGTAAGAACGGTTAATGCGCACTAACTATTTAGGCCGGTCTCAGATCGCTTTAAAGTGCTAATTGTTATAAAAGTACAATATACTGAAGGTTTTCAGATGTAACCTTTGTATGAACCTGTACACTAGTGTACAGGTTTCACCGTCCTGCAAATTTAGTTGTAATTGTTGTGTGTTCCTCTCAGAGTCTACATACATTGTTATGAAAGTACGATACTGAAGGTTTTCAGATGTAACCTTTGTTTTCATTTAATGTATAAAATAAAATATGTACCGGTACATGTACACTAGCGTACAGATCTGTTGTTGGTTTAAAAGGTTTTTATTTTGAAAATAAAAAGTTGAATGTTTTAAATACATAGTGCTGTTGCAGAAGTCTGTGTTTACTGTTTGAATGCAGTGAGTAAACAATAGCCCCCCCCCCCAAGTACATGTAGTTCAGAGCCGTAGGAACACTCAGTCTCCCTAAATGCAATTTGCAATATTTTCAGGCTTGTGCGCCTGTGAAAATGCCTTCATATATTTGCTAAAAAAAGGCCTCACCCTCCCAACCCCTTTGGGAAAAAGGACACAAAGTACACAAATGACTATTCGAATACATTGTTGGTCTTGGACACCAGAAAGAAAATTACCTGTGGCAAGAAATCTCAGGGTTATCGCAAGCCTCTCCCCTGGACTGATGGCTCTCCTCATGCTTGTTGTCTGCTTAAAATTATTCGGGGGGCCACTTTCTGTAGTATGTCTCAGAAAAGTGCTGGAGTCATTCGAAAATACTGGCGGTAGCAGACTGCATCTTCCAACTTCAGCTCTCTGACTAGTGTGTGGTAGGCCCCACGTTGCTCTCGTCGGGCTACCCAGCTCTTTACCCACGTTTTTCTGCATTGGGCTGGGTACCTGCGGCTACGCCGCCTGCGGCGTAAAATCAAGAAAATAGCCAATATGGAATTCAACTTCACCATGTTCACATTTGAGTTTGGCGCCAATGACAAATCAATAGTACTTCGATGCTTTGAAAGATGGCAGCACTAGTCAATATCGGATACTCGCTCATCGAAAGGCCGTAGAACGACAGAGAAAAAAAAACAAACTTAAATATACAAACATATTTCCTGATAAAATTATACATTTATTTCATTTGTTTGAATGGGTTAAAGCCACAACATCCAGCAATGGAGTTGCCATCAGCAGCACACGCGACCAGTGAGTGGTGACGTCTGCTGTGAACCGGCAACCGCCACAAAAATTGCCGACCACGAAAATTACCTATCGAGCAACGAAAATGGTGACGTGTGCTGCGGGCTTAAGGAATTTTTATTGTCATGCGCTACAAAAACAGCCAGAGTCGGAGACCCGAAATGACGAATGAAGCCGATAAGAGATCTAGCCGTGAAAAGCGAGGTGCCATCGATATCGGCTGATTCCACAAAAATGCTCCTATCCCTTCATCGTTAATGGTCTCAATCAGACTAAGTATGTATCAAATAATCAAAATATGTGAAATGTTAGCAATTGTTTAGGCAACACGCTATGAAAGCAGCCCGAGTCGAAGACTTGGAAGGACGTGCATGAAGCCGAGATCGTCTGCTCGGTTCGATTATTATGATTTTTTCCTAATATATATTGTCATATTTTGAACCCACTCCTGTAGTTTTGGTGCAAAATACTTTCAGCTATTGATTGATAATGTTCTAAAATACCACTTATGTATGACTTCATAAGGCGATTGTGTATGATCTAGGGATTTTATGCGATTATACTAGGTATACTCTAACCACCGGTTCCAAATATTCCAGCCAAGGGCTAGGACCACCCACTATTTATGATCTTTCTGAGGGTATTGTCTCCTGGGCAATGATCACCAGGTCGTGACAACCTCAGTTCATCATGTAATATTCTGTGGTTTGAGGACTACTGATGTAATGGGGACCACAAACGTCTCCCGCACCCCATTGTTGCCATTGGTAATTGTATGTAGGTCACACTGTGGTCAGTTTCTTCAGATTTCTTGCATCAGGAACCCCGATCATGTCCTTCCTACAAACTGCCATGCCACATAAACCCAAACAATAGGTCTTGAATGAGCAAGCAGAAGTTCATGACTTGGCTATTAGAATATCCGGCTAAATCAGAGAGTATTGCATGTTCCCTTCTCACTGCATAATACTTGGAGGCGGTCTTGCACCAAGTTAATGAACCGGTTTTACATCGAAGAGGTCAATCTGAACGTCAGAGAACGATTCGTGCCAACATCGTAACTCTGACGTATATCGGACAGCGCCATATTGCTCCGTGAACTACTTTGATGAATATCGGTTCGACAAGACTGTTCAAACTATCTATTTGAATGATCTAAGTCACCAATCAGGCATTGTGAATGTTGCTACATATAGAAAAATGAGTTGAAGCATGTTACCTTACCTAAAGAAGGGTTAGTCACGCTATAACAGCACGTTGAACTTCTCAAGTGGTGAAGCTATGGCGGCCATAGTTGTTTCGTGATCGAGGTGGGGAGGGAGAAACAGTCACCTAATGCATACGAATTTTTCAATAAAAATCGTTGCAAAATGCACAGTTTAACCACTCAAACGTTTTTATATAAATATTTATTGCGAAATAACTCATTTTGTGCAAACACAACATCAGTTAAATAAAAAATTATAAGGGAACTATTTCTAGTCTGCGCAATGCTACAACCGCATCACTTCTGACCTGATCACCGACCATATGGTGGTCGAACTTAATCCGCTATATACGGACGAGGTGCTTATAATGGCTGCCCGAAGGTTGCCGAAAGCTTCCGAGTCGAAGACGATTG